>CDEZ01022904.1:27287-143965 GCA_000826365.1 Acanthamoeba royreba | reverse complement strand
GATTTCGAGGTGCTCGGTTTCAGCAGTCCTCGGCGGAGCCTTCCTGGGACGAGAGGCCAGCTGCGCGGCGAGCTGTTCGATAACGCGAGTGGCTTCTTGCAGCTCCTTTTGAGCAAGGTCGTCGAGGTTGTCGTCACGCTGGCTTCCGGCAGGCGAACCACCAGATCCAGTGGAATGAGGAGGGCTAGTAGTCACGCCAACGCCGCCAGCACCACTAAGGCCAGCGCCCGCAGCTCCCGCACCAGCGGCACCAGGGGCTGTGGCGAACATTCCACCAAGTGCAGCAGACGCGTTCCTAGCTGCATCGTAGAGGTTGGGGTCAGCGCCATAAGGAGAAGCGCCGGTTGCACCGCCATAGCCGTAGGCCCCGGCTCCGCCGGCGTAAGCTGTGGTCATGCCAGCAGTTTCAGCACCAACGCCGTATGGTGCAGTGCCACTTCCGTAGCCTGCAGCACCCGGGGCGCCGTAGGGAGATCCAGGGGTACCGTAGGGAGCTCCGCCAGCAGCACCAGGAGCACCGTAGGGTGCGCCAGGGGTACCATAGGGAGCTCCGCCAGCAGCACCAGGAACTCCGTAGGGGGCACCGGCACCATATGGGGAAGCGCTGCCGCTGGGATAACCGTAGGGGTTGGTGGACCCGTAGGGACTCGTAGCTTCGTTGTCAAGCATCACACCTGTAACGGAAGATGATTGTTAACGTGAAGAAGTCGTAGTAGAGTACACAGAGAATTCCAATACCCTTAGGAACAGCCTGACCGTATTGGTCGATGCCCTTGTGCTGAGAGGGGTCAAACGAGGCATCCTTGGGATCAGCGAAGGGGTCGAACAGGAGCAGAGGGTTGCTGAGAGTGCGGAAAAGAAAAAGCTCTTTAGTTGTTATCGGCGACTTCATCACTGCGTGAATAGTCACGTACCTGGTATCAGTGTAATTTTCTTGTCCCCTTTCCTTCTTTTCGTGCTTCTTCTGTTCCTTGCGCCTCCTCTTGTCCTCGTCATCGGAAGAATCGTACTCCTCAACGTCACCTCCAAACCTGGCACCACCGCACATGTCACAGTGCGAGGCGCTGGGCTTGTTGAGGTAGGTGCAGTTCGAGCAAGACCACTTGTCCTTGTCGCTCTCCTGCGCGACGAGAACGTACACGTCAGCGGAAAAATGAAAACTCGCCGGAACAAGGCACGCAATTAATGAAACTTAAGAATTCGAATTATGCGATATCCGTTGCGCGCGGAAGGTTACCTTGGGGCCGCGGGGCGACTTTACTTCGACCTCCTTCTTCGATGGGTCGGGTCCCTGTAGATTAATCAGGGTTAGGTTCGCGTTCGCAGCAACAATCAAAGCGACGCAGTGTGTTGTTTTTGTTATTTTCGCGTGGGCGTACCTTGCGGCCAGTGGAATCCCACAGGCAGTGAAGCAGATCGTTGAGCCAGGCCTCCTTGTGGGTCTTGTTTTGTCCGTAGAGGATGAGTCTCCTCTGCTTCCTCTTGGCCAGGGTACCCTATGGAGACGGTGTTATCAAATCGATCTATAGCACGACTCAGCGGTCTCAAAAACAATGAAGGTACCTTCTCGTCGATGAGGAGACGGAACTCGAAGTCGGGACTATCCCACATCGGGATGATGTGAATGTTGGGTCCCAGGTGGATGTAGATCTTGAGCCAGAACTTCTGGGTGCCCGTGCGCTTGGTGAGAAGGAGGCAATCGGAGAAGAGGAAGAAGTAGCGCGGCTTCCTCGATATGGTGTTGGGCGAGAAGTAGTCCAGCGTGCCGTGCCTCACCAGGTTGCGGCGGCCCTGAAGAAGGGGCTTTGGGTGCGGGGTGCACATCTGGTACACCTTCTGCGAATCTGAGAATTGATCGTTGCGTCTCATCTTCTTTGTGTGTGCCTCGTAATCAAATGGGGAGTTGTTGTGTTGGAGAGAAAGCTCCTGGTTGTTGTTGTGGTGATGCGGCTACTTGGCGTCTGATGATGCCTGTGTTGCGTAGACGAAGGCGAAGAACGCGTAAGGATTATTCAGCACAGATGAAAAAAGAGGAAAAAGAGATGGAAATTCAACGCGAGTAGAGGGATGATTAGCAAGACGCACAAAGGATGGGGAAAAGGAGGAGACTGAATTGGGGTGGGAACGACACATAAGGAAAAAGCACGTCAAGACAATCACTGTGAGGATCGTACCAATGCTCTCACAGATTGGTTGTGTGTGCGGGCGCTGGAGATAGGGAGGGAAAAGTGCGAAGAGCGGGGGAGTTGCTGCTGTCCGGCTCGTCAAGGGGTTGTGTTTGAGAAAGGGAGTCAGAGAGTGCGGATGTCTGGCTACTCCCTGGTTTTCTTGTTTCTTCACGGGGAGGTTGTTCTGGTCCTACTCAAGAAGGGGCAGCTGTCAATGAAAAGCAGGGGAGAGAAGTGCGATGCGCAGCCGTTGTCCCTCTACGTACCCAGAAGCTGGAGCAACCACCCCGGAATCAATTAATCAATTGCTTTGATTTTTGGTTGGCTGTAAAATCGGCCTTTTCGTGGAGATTCGGCCCACGGAAGTCGGAAAATATGCTTGTGAAAACAGCCGGCTCAGCTCGCGCCCGCGCAAAGCGCCCGCACCGTGCTCGACCGAGATCTCCTCTTGATGAATGTTCATCAAAGAGAGCATGTGGACAGGATCATCCTTGCTACATATTTTCTTCTTTGCCTTTGAGGAGTCCTGGATTCTATAGGTCTAACGGCGCACCTCGTGTCGGTCGAGCTCGTTGCTGGCCACATTGGAGTAGAAACTCCCATTTCCTGCTTCCTGTTGCCGTCGCTCGATCTCGGCGTCGGTGCTCATTTCTTGGAGCTCTCTCATGAGTGCCAGCGCTGCACCAGTGTCTCCCGAATCGGCGAGGCCTTTAGCTACGGCACTAAGGGTGGTTGCGCTCGGCCGTCTTACAGCTGCGCGCAGGTCCGTCAGCAGCTGCATGGCGCTCTGCATCTCTCCCCAGCGCGCGCAAGCGCGCACTAGCATGTTAAGAGGTGTTGGAGAAAGCTGCAGACCGTGACTTCGCATCGCCTGATAGGTCTGTATCGCGTTTGTTAAGGCGTCGCCCTCGTTGTTCGGCGCGTCTCTTCTCGTTTTCGTTCTCGTTCTCGTTCTCGTGCTCGTTTTCGTTTTCTTCTGGCCTGCAGCCAGTAGACATAATCGGATGCGTGTAGCCCACACTGCGCCAAGATCGAGCAGCGAAGGGCGATGGAAGTTGATGTCCTTCCAACACTGGTCAGCGATGTATGTGATGCGCTTTACAATCTTGCTTTTCGCTTCTCTTTGGCGTTGATGATGGCGAAGGCGCTGCGCAGCCCAGAAGCAGGAATAGAGCATGTAGGCATACTCGGGAGATGTCGCATCATCTGACTTAAGCCGGAGTACGTATCCGTAGGCCTCTTCGAGCAATCCCAGAGGGCTCTCCTCATCGAAAGTCTGCTTGTCGCGGAGGCGCAACGCTAAGGAGAAGAGCATCTGATTCCATGTGGTCGCAGTGGGTTCAACGTTGTTGGCCTTCATCATTTCCAGTATCTCCGAAGCTCTGTAGCGGATGCAAAAGTCAGTCCATGCGCGACTCAACAGTCCCAGAGAAGCTATCCGACCGTTGAGGAATGGCGGCCATCAACGCATTATATGTAGCTACGGTAGGCGTGAGACCGGAAGTCTTAAGCTCTTCAAAGGCTTTGAGGGCCAACTCCTGGTAGCCGTAAAGAAAGGGTTACCACAATGTCGTCTTTGGAGGAAGGTAACGAACCTCGCTTTGGGCAGGATTAGACGTATTTCTGCAGGCTGTAATCAGCGCGGTGTAGTAGGGCAGGTAGGGTTTGAAGCCTCGTCCCTTGATATCTTGGAGCACAGCAAAGG
This sequence comes from Acanthamoeba royreba, assembly GCA_000826365.1. Lineage (NCBI taxonomy): Eukaryota > Discosea > Longamoebia > Acanthamoebidae > Acanthamoeba > Acanthamoeba royreba. Next base: position 140,092 of record CDEZ01022904.1, on the reverse strand, counting down.
CTTTCTCGGGTTTTCCTTGCGCACCGAAGAAAGTAGCAAGGAGAGTGGCAGTAATGCCATTGGGAACCATCTCGCGGACTCGCATGTCCTCTAGGATCTGGTTGACGACTCGTTCGATTTGTAGCTCCTGAGTAGGTGTGGAGACTGGTTTCGATGCCTCTTCTGTTTCAGCATCTTCGCCGTCGGCGTCATAGTCGGCCTCGCGTTCAATGACCTCGTTGAGTTGCTTTGTGGGCCACTGATGCGCGTCCACTGTGCATACTCGTAGGATGGAGTTGTAGGTATCGATGTCAGGTGAAATGCCTCGATCCTTCATTGAATCGAAATAGCTCATTGCCCTTTCGATGAACGGCCACGTTGTGGAGCTGGACGTCGATTTTCTACCTTCATTTGCGGCCTCAGCCGCATTTGCGCAGGCTTTGATGAGAGTGTTGAATGTGATGCGATCGGGGGCTAGCCGGCGCTGTTCCATCTGCGCTAAGATTCTGCTGGCTATGCTCAGCGCGTCTATTGTGGCCGTGTTTCCAGTGCCGGTCTCATCGGGAGCTGCGAGTCGCGCGCAAAGGTCGAGGAGGGTGTTGTAGGTAAATACCTCCGGGTCTACGTTCGCACGGCGCATAGTCTCCAGCAGCTGCAGGGCAGCATCCAGATCGCGCTCGATGGCACATCCATGCATGAGCATGTTAAAGGCGTAGATATCGGGCGGTACGCCAGCCTTGGTCATATCTTCGAAGGTTCGCCACATGCGCTTCACATCGCCGTAGCTCAGGCAAACCCCCATAAGTGAGCAGTAGATTCGGCGATCGGGCGTCAAGCCTTGTGACGTCATCTCGTCCACCAGTGTAAAAGCCTGTTGGAGCCCGTACGGTAGTGAGTCGGCAGGACGCACTGTTGCATCGGCGAAAGAATGTTCGAGCTTGGCCTCGGCGGATTGTGCGCAGGCCCTTATAAGACAGTCAAAGGTGCCGCTCGTGATAGCGACTTGATGGTTCTCCATGTGTTGCTTCACACGAAGTGCACTGTCGATGTCTCCCTGCTTGCTGCACAGCGTTATCAACATATGATAGGTGCGAGCATCTGGTGCTTCTTTGGAGCATGTTCGTGCCCGCTCAAGAATAGCGAACCCCAATTCCACGCTGCCTTGAACCTATCCCCAATTTGTATTACTCAGTATCATTCCATTGTTAAGTAACTTGATAGCGATGAGAAATTCGTACATCTTGTAGTGCTTTGATGAGATGACCATATGATCCGATACCTCCACGCATTCGGGGCAATAGCGCTTGCAATCTAGAAAGTCGTTGCATTAGACTGATTTGCTTTCTGGACCTGACCACAATCAGACAGTACGGCCCGCTTACCTCTTGACGATCTCTTCGTGTCTCCGAGCCGCAGCAAATGCATTGACAATAGGGGCCAATCCTAAGCACAGAAAGTTACAGTTAGAGAGCATTCACTGGTTTGCCCAGCGGGATCTACGGTACCCAAAATTGGCACTGATGTGAGCTGCTCCAGCTGTTCGAGTTCTTCGGCATACCTTGCAAATGGTAGTCCCGGCGGGAGACGCTGTCTTCCATCTGGCATTGTTTGCAGCATCAGCATCAGTGTTCGACACATCAGCTCTCTTTTCTAGCCTGGGGTACCTTTATGCGTCCCACCCGTTCCCGGAGTGCTGGTATAGCTGCGTCGGCGTGGTGCAATGGACGGCAGCAGCGCGGCGATGGGACTATACGCGGCCGTTCGTGATTGTACGATCGATCGCGTCGTAGCAAGGCCAGCTGGACAAGTTAAAAATAAATATAAATAAAACCCAATAATTATTTCAGAAAATGCAGGCTACATTACCACTATTTCCGCGCAAGTAACACGCAGCATTCCCACTCCTACCGACGTAGGGCAATCTAGGCGTGCCGATGCGCCTACAATCGGGGTAAAGGTCAATTTAGATGAGCACGAAATTTCATTACCGAGGCAAGCGGCAGACATATATGATCTATTAATGAGGAGCTGGATGTAGGGCAGGAAACGCACCTTGAGGAGGCGAATCTGCGCATCATCTTCCGAGGGGTAAAATGAAGATTTCTGGCTCTACTTGGAAGTGTTTCGGAAACACATTTTATTTTTTGGAAAGAAGGATGGCGTACTACGTGCTAAAAATCTTGGTCAGAGATTGGCGTCAATTTCTTCCATTTCGCGATTGTAAGATTGCCTTTATCGCATCCAAGCCAATTCAATAAATCAATTATAATGCTAAGGGCAGCATTAGAGCAGCACAAGGCCCAACTGCAGGTGGGCAGCTCCGCGGACCAGGCAGCTACTTCCGCCGCGACGAGCAATGTGTCATCTTCGACCTCCACCTCCTCGACAGCGGCAGATAATCGTTCATCTGCTGCTCCGCAGGCCTGCGAAGGTGGATCCCTACTTCAACGCGACCTGATGCGACGTGAGTCCTTCATCAATCGTAATGTGCATGTGCTCAAGCCCACCTTCCAAATCAAAGGTTCGCACATGGTGTCTCTACAAAAATCTTAAGGCCCTTGGGATGTTGATTGGGGTCAATGTGATGGTCTTTTGCCATTATTGCAGGTCTGCACACGATTATTCGCGACAAGACGACGAAGCGCGAGGACTTCATCTTCTACGCCGACCGTCTGATCCGTCTCCTAATTGAGGAAGGCCTCAGGTGCACCCTAGCCATCTCCGAGCGTGAGGTGTGCAGTAGGCAACTTGCCTAACAGGGGACTTGTGATTGTGCACGCAGCTACCTTCCCTTCCGTGAGAAGACCGTCACAACGCCCACCGGAGCGCAGTACAAGGGAGTCGAGTGGGCTGGATCAATCTGCGGTGTATCCATCGTGCGTGCTGGCGAGAGTATGGAAGCTGGTACGGCTGATCAGTGGTATAGTTGTGGGATAGTGCTGCGTCGGTCTCACCATGATCATGGCTGTTGATGATCAGGTCTCCGAGCTGTGGCCAAGTCTGTACGGATCGGCAAGATCCTCATCCAACGAGACGAAAAGACGGCAGAGCCGAGGGTATGACCTTGTCTCTCATCTGGATCTAATGGGAACTCTCACTATGCGCGGTTTGCAGCTCTTCTACGTGAAGTTGCCTGAGGATATTGCTGAAAGATATGTACTCTTGCTTGATCCCATGCTCGCTACTGGCGGTACCGTGCCCTATTGAGTTATCTATCGTGAAGTTTCCATTGATCGATGAGTCGAGCAGGAAGTGCAGTCAAGGCCATAGAAGTGCTGCTTCAGCACGGCGTAAAGGAGGAGAAGATCCTCTTCCTCAACCTCATTGCAGCTCCCGAAGGCATCAAGTATGCTCTTTTCATGTCAACCACAATGTTTTTCGTATTAAGAGTAGTGCTCAATATTGATTGATATCCGCAGGGTGATCACTCAGGCCTTCCCTCGAGTACACATTGTAACCACTGAGATTGACGAGAAGCTCAATGATGTCGTACGTAGTCCATCCCTTAGTGATATTGGTTACTCTTGGACTTACTTGTCTTCAACTCTAACAGAAGTTCATTGTTCCTGGTATTGGTGATTTCGGTACTTCGACTCATTTCACATACCAGCTAATTTTTATGTATCTAACTTCGTCGTTCTTAGGTGATCGTTACTTCGGCACGGACAATTGAGTGTGAGAAGGGATTTATTCGTGTCCCATCCATGTGCACAACAGTACATAAATCTTTTCGCCACGCATCTCAGTAGCGAGTTCGTTTGCCGTTTCCCTGTGCCGACGTCGTGGTTATTTCCACTCAAGCAACTGGGATCGTCATCCAAGGCTTGCTCCGTGAAGGCGGTGGCTATGTCTACAGCTACAATCAAAGCCCTTCGTTGGTAGTGCGATGGAGTACGCATCACCTGAGCATCACACCTCTGAGGAGGAGACAATCACCTGACAGGACGTAAGTGCGGCCCCGAGGCTGGTTCCCTCCAACGGCTCATCATGGAGCTGTAATGGAGAGTGATCGACAATCATCACACAACTTGACCGGTACCACGTTCAGGGTTGCCTGGAGCGGGTTTTCTTTCACTTCTGCTTTCACGTTTCTGAAACGTTTCCGAAAATTGTAATTTTTAGAAACGTTTTTATTTATACTTAAAGAATTAATTAAAACTGACCATCATATCAGAAGCAAGCCAATAACGACAAAGCACACAAGCAGAACAACAATGTCGGTGCAGTACAGCCCGTGGCCAGACGTGGCGCTGGAGTACAGGTCGCCCTTCACGCGTTGGCTCTTTGACAACTCTGAGGGCCGCCCTGACGACCCGTGCTTCATCAATGGACACACGGGTTCGTTTTCATCACTACTTCTTCTTCTTCTTTATCATTGCCTCTTTCCCCTTTTGCTCACATCTTTCAAATTGATGTTCGTGTGCCTTCCTTCTATGAAACACAGGGGAGACGTACACCTTTGGTGAGGTGAAAAAGTTTGTGAACCGCGTGGCCTCTGCTCTGCACCTCTTCTACGGTTTCCGCAAAGGTTTGCTTTTACTTCCTTTTATGCATATATTAATATTATTTCCTAAAAGGAAAATCATTTTTGAAATTTTAGAAAATTAACATTGCCGATCCATTCTTGTCTTCTTCAGGAGACGTGCTGGCCATCATGTCGCCCAACCATATCCAGTACCCCATTCTCTTTCACGCTGTCACCTCCTTGGGAGGTATGGTATCGCCCTTGCAATGTCGGTTGTGATGATGAAGTTGAGAACAAGAAGAATTGTAACCTCTACACATCATTCCTCGACATGTAGGGACTGTATGTACCATCAATCCAGCCTACACAGCCCATGAAGTAGAATACCACGTGAAGGACTCGGGATCCGTGTATTTGGCTACTCTGCCAGAGATGGTCGAATCGGTGTGGGCGGTGTGCGAGAAGCTCAAGCTGAGAAATGTGTTCACGTTAGCCTCCGTACATCCGTGCAGTCGAAGTGAGGTTGTACCGTTAGATCGATTGTTAGAGATCGGGAATGATGCCATGCCTTACGTGAGCATCGATCCTATGGAAGATGTGGTCTGTCTTCCGTACTCCAGGTAATGATGCCTTGATGCTCAGCACGCTTCTCTTCCACTTAACATCATTTCATCTGCTGTAGTGGGACCACAGGACTGCCCAAGGGAGTGTGTCTCACACACTTTAACCTCATATCCAACTTTCTGCAACTCGGGGACATTGATCCTCCCTTTGAAGGTACCGTCTTCCAGCTGCGATCGGACATCAAGCGCAGTTGAGTTAACTTTGTTGTGATAGGCTCTGCAGTATATCTTGGCTTGCTGCCATTCTTTCACTTGTACGGCATGTTGGTGATGAATGCTGCCATCCTCGGTCCCCACCCCTTGGTTGTTATTCAGAAGTTCGAACTAAAGGTAAACCAACATTTCTCATTATTGATACTGTACACTCACAACTTGACTCGCAGGAGTTCCTAGAGATCCTTCAGAAATATAAGGTGACGCACGCCTCGCTTGTACCTCCAATTGTTATTGCACTTGCCAAGCATCCTCTAGTTGATCAGTACAAACTTTCTCTCAAGCGTATCGGATGTGGTACATTGGCTGTGCCTCTATGCTGAGGCGGCATCCACTTTGATACTTATCCCATCTTCTACAGGGGCTGCGGCTTTGGGAGACGGTGTCGCAGCCATCGTGCAGAAGAAGTTCGACTGTATTATGCGCCAGGGGTATGGTATGACGGAACTGTCCCCTGTGGCTACAACAAGTTCTCTCAGAAAGAAGGTAAGTGCCCGCCAAAGTGTCTCAGCAGCGCTGTGTAATCAACTCACCATTGCGAAGATCATCTTGGAAGCCTCGGGGCAGCTGTTGCCAAACACGGAAGCCAAGGTCATTGATATCACCACCGGCCAACTTCTTGGTCCCAACGAGCGCGGCGAGCTTCTCATCCGCGGGCCTCAGGTGATGAAGGGCTACCACAACAATGAGCAAGCCACGCGCGAGACCATCGATACGGATGGATGGTTGCACACCGGGGACATTGCGTACTATGACACTGAGGGATACTTCTACATCGTTGACCATATCCTTCCCTCTCCCCAGACCTTGATCATGTTGTGCTCGTGTAATCTGATCTCTTCTCGGCACATTTCCATAACCTATTCTGGCAAGGATCAAGGAGCTGATCAAAACCAAAGGCTTCCAAGTCGGTTCGTACCTCTCGGCAGCCTTGATTGGGGAACCTACACTCAAATTTTGTCTCTCTAACAGCGCCAGCGGAGCTGGAGGCTATCCTGCTGACTCACCCTAAGATCGCTGATGTGGCAGTCATTCCATCGCCGTCGGAAAAGGCTGGTGAGGTGCCCAAAGCCTATGTCGTCAAGAAGTCTAATGCTGGTGACCTGGCTGAGAAAGAAGGTACAATTCTCCTTCTGGCGTGATCAAGTATGTTCACCAAAACTGTAATATATTCATTCTTGTTCGTCGTCATCAGTGATGGATTTCCTGTCCGGTAAGGTGGCGCATTACAAGCGGCTTCACTTTGTGGAGTTTATAGACGCCATCCCGAAGACCGCCAGCGGCAAGATCCTGCGCCGTGACCTCAAGGAGCGCGAGCGTCGTCGTATCGAGAGCCTCGCTCACGCAAGACTCTAGCATGACGGTCTTCGAGGAGTGAAAGTGTTCAACACCATTCAAATGTTTGACCTCTGTTAACAGACACCGTCCCTGCGAACAAAAAGGAGATCACAACCTCATAATCAACGGAGTCATGAAGAAGAGGAGGAGACACAATGAGGATTGAACATAAATCTCTGATCCAAGATGACACACCTGATACAAAAAAGGGACAGCAAGGGGTGAAGGGAAAGCGGGCTGGACGAAGAAGCGCGCTGCTTAGTCGACCTCCTCCATCCTGGAGCCCTCATCGGCGTTCTCACTCTCGAGTGGTGGCAGATCGTCGTCCATGGACTTACCGGCGTCGTCGCTGTCGTCAATGCTGAGACCGAGCTTGATCATGCGGTGGATGCGCTGGGCGAACCCGGCAGGCTCTTCGAGGCTGAAGCCGGAGGCAAGGAGCGCGGTCTCGAAGAGCAGGAACACAAGGTCCTTGACGGTCTTGTCATTCTTATCGGCATCGACCTTCTGCCGGAGAGCACTGATGATGGCATGGTCGGGGTTGATCTCGAAGGTCTTCTTGGAGACCATGTAGGTCTGCATCGAGTTATCGCGCAGAGCCTGAGCCCTCATGATACGCTCCATGTTGGCCGACCAGCCGAACTCTCCCGTGACGAGCACGCACGGCGAATCGACAAGCCTGTTAGAGATGACCACCTTCTCGACCTTGTCGCCGAGGATCTCCTTGACGACCTTGCACAGGTTCTCGTTGGCCTTCTTGGTCTCTTCGGCCTTCTTCTTCTCCTCCTCGGTCTCATCGAGCTTGAGGTTCTCCTTGGTGATGTTGACCAGCTTCTTGCCGTCGTACTCCTTGAGCTGCTGGACCATGTACTCGTCGATCGGGTCGACCATGAAGAGCACCTCGTAGCCCTTCTTCTTGAGGCCCTCGACGAAGGGAGCATTCTCGACAGCCTTGCGGGTCTCGCCGGTGATGAAGTAGATCTCCTTCTGGTTCTCCTTCATCCTCGTAACGTAGTCCTTGAGTGAGGTCATCTCAGTGCTCGACTTGGTCGAGTAGAAGCGCAGCAGTTCGGCGAGCTTGGCCCGGTTGGTCGAGTCCTCGTGAATGCCGTACTTGATGTTCTTGCCGAAGGCCTCGTAGAACTTGTCGAAGTCCTCCTTCTTCTCGGCGATCTCGTTGAAGAGCTCGATGCACTTCTTGACCAGGTTCTTGCGGATGACGCGCAGAATCTTGTTCTGTTGGAGCATCTCACGCGAGATGTTGAGAGGGAGGTCCTCCGAGTCGACGATGCCGCGCACGAAGTTGAGCCACTCGGGGATGAGCTCCTCGCAGTCGTCCATGATGAAGACGCGGCGCACGTAGAGCTTGATGTTGTTACGCTTCTTGCGCGTCTCGAAGAGATCGAAGGGCGCGCGCTTGGGGACGAAGATGATGGACTTGAACTCGAGTTGACCCTCGACGGAGAAGTGCTTGACGGCGAGGTAGTCCTCCCAGTCGTTGGTCAGGTTCGTGTAGAACTGCTTGTAGTCGTCCTCGGACACCTCCTGCGGATTGCGCGTCCAGATGGGCTTGGTCTTGTTGAGCAGCTCCCACTCGTGGTACTTCTCCTTGATCTTCTTCTTCTTTTTCTCTTTCTTCTCCTCGTCCTCCTCGCTCACCTCCTCGATCTTGGGCTTCTCCTCATCACCCTCCTTCTCCTCCTCTTCTTCCTCGACCTCCTTCTCCTTGGTCTTCTCCACCCAGAGCGAGATCGGGTACTGGATGAACTGCGAGTGCTTCTTGACCAGGTCCTTCAGGCGACGCTCTTCTAGGTACTCCATTTGGTCCTCCTTGAGGTAGACAGTCATCTTGGTGCCGCGCTTGAGCCGCTCACCTTCGGTGTCACGCTTGATCGTGAAGGTGCCGCCGGCCGACGACTCCCAGATGTACTGTTCGTCGTCGTTGTGCTTGGTCGTCACCACGACGCGGTCGCCGACCAGGTAGGCCGAGTAGAAGCCCACTCCGAACTGACCGATCCTGTTGGCAGCAAAGAGAGGGTGAGTGTCTCGCTTCGATGGAAACGAAAAAGTGAGCTTAAAGAAAAGGCGTACATTGACACGTCGGCGCCGGCCTGGAGAGCCTCCATGAAGGCCTTGGTTCCGGACTTGGCGATGGTACCCAGGTTGTTCACAAGGTCGGCCTTCGTCATGCCGATACCGCTGTCGATGATGTGAATGCACTTGTTCTCCTTGTCCGGCACGAGGTGGATGTAGAGCTCGGGGTTGGTCTCGAGAGCAGCCTTGTCGGTGAGTCCAATGTAGCGGATCTTGTCGAGCGCATCAGAGGAGTTGGAAATGAGCTCGCGCAAGAAGATCTCCTTGTTCGAGTAGAACGTGTTGATGATAAGGTTGAGCAGCTGGTTGATCTCAGCCTGGAACGCGAATGTCTCCACTTCCTCAGACATCCTTGTGTTGTGGTGTGTATGGCGTTGAGTGTCTCTTTTTCCTTGTGTGTGTGTGAAGTGAGGAAGAAGAAGGCGGAGGGACGGGCCACTATTTATCGTCAATCAAGCAGGCAATCAAAAGAGTCGACAATTCTCAGGCACTGGCAACACCAGGAAAATCCGCCGAAATAAGTCGAAAGCCTATGGTGGAGTTCCATCATTGATGAATTTTGCGAAATGCGAAGGTAACTGAGACATCCACGAATGTTAGAACCAGGTCCAATGCGTTCCCTCTGGCAGCTGTGGATATGGTTCCCAAGCCTTGCCCAGGGAGAAGCAGGAGGACCGACAAGAGTCGGGAAGAGCACATACCTACCATACCAATAAGGAAGTTTCAATGAAAACACAGAAAGAAATGTCAAGCATATGTCGACATTCTCTACCAATCACTAAGAGTTCCTTCCTCCCTGATTTTTCTTCCGCTACCGTACCGCCAAGTCTTCCATCTCCCCACCATAAGGCTCAAAGCCACTACACCTTACCTGCAAGCTGACCCCCACCCAGAACTACCCCGAGCTCCCTCTTTTCCTCTTCTTTATGAAGAGACTCACCTTTGATGGGATGCCCACCTCCACCTAATACCCAGGTGCTGTGAAGATGCAACGGTTTCCACAGGCGCTCAGTTAAGAACACGCCTTTCGCATGCGATGTGCGATATCCTCCTGCCGCATCAGCTCCTGGAGAACCAAACTCGGGACTAACCCCCAACGTCAGGCAAGGGGCTGTGCAAGAAGAGCGGCCGCGTTACGACTTCCACGAAGAAGCACCAGGGCGGAGCATCCGATTGAAGCCCGCGCCATCCAGAGTTTCTCCCTTCCTACTTCGGCAGCACATGTGTAACTGAAACTGGCCACGTCCCCTCCCCTCCTCCCTCTACACGAGGTATTCTCGGGGTCTCGCACGAGGAGCTGCTTCTCAGAACGTTTCTGGGCGTAGCGTACGATCGTCTCTCGCCGCAGCCGTTCTCCCCATTTGCAGGGATGTGTCTCTACTCGTTTGGTGAGCATAGGCAGGCCAGCCTGAGCCCAGACCACCAGCCGTTCCGCGGATCTCCCAAGATACACCACGAGACGTCACCCTGAGCCCCAAAGGGGAACGGGTCTAACCTCACATCTTCCCGTCCAAGCACGTATGTGGCCTCAGATACGCACGTGTTCCCTACCGTTACCTGCAGCTCACAAGTAGCGCTACAACGTCGAGCATCTCCGTCTTTGCGACTATACATGGTTCCCAATTGCACTCTGCGCCAGTCTCGCTCGCCTGCAGATACGTACACCTTTGCATCAGAAAGCGCATTTCCCCTCGTTCTCCACATCAGAGAGATACATGGACATAAGCAGACAGACCGAGTCTACCTCTCCATCTCGTCCGGGCATCTCGACTGCACGATCTCCCAAACTGTACTCGCACCTCTTCCTCCTTCACCCTCGTTCGTTCCCTTCGTTCTCCGCTACCAGGGCCGCGGCATGTTCTCTCGGTCTCTCGTTCAGAAGGGGAAGCCCATATAACTTCTTCGTCCGCCCCGACCTCCGCTACGGTATTGCCTCGTGCTCGTCATCATGTGTGGCCACACACGTTCCCATTCAGGTCACAGCTCCCTACGAGCGGATCTCGGGAGGACTCTGGGTGACGGTTCTCTCTTCGCCACGGTTCTGCTCTCTCGCCATTCGCACGTCCCCGCCTTTCGCTTTGGCTCGTATGCGCCCCTTGCTCGTCTGCACTTTTAGGGAGACGTAAGAGTTCGGAGATCAGTACTCGGCAACGCACGTTCTGGACGGTCGTTCCTTCCTTCGTACCATGCTTCGCGCACAGCCGGCTTTCGCACGTTCCCATCATCCATTCTTGGCATTCCTCCCGTTTCGTTCCTTTTCGCTTCCGTACCAGGCCACGCGATCTAGTTGGCTCGTTCATCTCCAGCGCAGGCGGCGTCCTTCAGGCACAATCGCGGTTCTCGGCTCGCACGTTCCCATCCATTGCACCGCTGTCACTCGACAAAACCCGCTCCTCCTTTCTTCTCTTTCTGCGTACCCGTAGGGTCACGCCGCGCCGAGCAGTTCTCGACATCGCGCACGGGGTTGCTTCCTTCGGAGGATCACGGCTTGCCCACCTGTTATTTGCACGTCCCGCCCTCCACTTGACATCATACGCCTCTCGGTTCGCCTCCTCTTCAGGCCAAACGCTCGGAAGCGGTTCTTGATAGCGCGTAGAGGACGGTTGCCTCGGTTTGGACCTCCGCGGCTAGCTCTCTCGCTATTCGCACGTCCCCCGTCTTCCGTCTTTACATCTCGCGTCCCCTCGTTCGTCTTTTCCTCAGGAGCTACTCGCTCGTCTGCCCTAGTTCCGGAGCACGCACTGCCGCGCAATCCTACCCCCGTACCTATATCCTCAGTCTCCTCGTGAGCGCCTGTAGTATGGAGGGTTGTGGGTAGGGGAGCCTCAGATACATTTTATCGTGAGGAGCAACGGAGTTATTGCGACGTCTTCAGCCCAAACAAGGTATTGCTTGTCGCTTTTCCCGTTAGAGGATTAACTGACCTTATAATGGCGCTTCAGGTTGGAACCCTGTTAGTGCAGCGTGACTAGCCGCGTCTCGTCCTTTCCTCTCTCCATACGCTTTAGTTTCCCTCTTCTTCTCATCGTCATTCCGGCCTTCTGTCTCTCCGTTCCAGTCTGCTCGTGTGCTCCGGCTCGTTTGCTCTGCGTGCTCTTAGCGCCTGCGTTTTCATTCACTACACGCGATACCAGCGCCATTCAGTCGTACTCTCCTCGATCCATAGGCACATCTTATTTTTCTCCACTATCTCCCCTTTCCAGTAGACGCCATGTCGACACCTCCGCTCGTCACAGTTACTCTTTCCACGATCAGGCACTTCTTTCTTTATTTTTTTCCGTTTCTTTCCACCGATCGATTTCCCCAATCTCTCATCGCTATCACCCCGACCAGCGCCCTTAGCTCCTAAGTGCTCATACACGTCCTTCATCCTCCATCATCTTTTCTCTTTATTATCGGCTTATCCATCATATCTTCCTCCGCGTCGAAATCAGCGCTTGCTTTCACTCGCCTCCTCTTCGTGCGGTCTTCTACGTCTCTCTTCCATAGCGCAGGCTGAATCCAGCGTCGCATCACCTAGCGTTCTATATCTACACGGTCATCACCCTTGCGATACATCTACATTCTATCTCCTGGTCTCTTAGGCGCGTAAACACGCCCGTGTGCGGAGCCCGCTTGTTCGTCCGGCCCGCCGTCTATTGCTCGGAGATGTCTACGATCACTACTGGTTCTGTACCCCTCCTCAATTTTGTGTAGTTGTGGTGTTGTGCTCTGTGATGGCGCGATCACTCCAGCAGCATAGTTGGGCGGTTAGGGAAGTTGGTAAGGCTGTTGGCGAGGAATTGGTATCATGTTAGCTAGTTTGGCGATTTGTTAGTATGACTTGGCTTGTGTGCTTTTTACCTGTCGTTAGACACATTCGCTTTATCACTATAGCTCGATGTCACGATCATCCTCATGCGTGCTGGCACATCACACGTGACTTCTTTGCGACTCTACCATCCAACTGCTGTGGTGCTCGTACCCTACTCTTTCTCTTTTCTTCACGGTCATGGAAGTGATGTCTCATGCGGCCTTGCGCATCCCGCTCATGCGGCGATGTTGCGCGCTTGGACTTTCATCCGCCTCTGATGGGGTTGCGCTCGTGTGATGAGGCCACCAGGGTGGGTCCGGCCTGATTCATGACCTTCTTTTCTTCTATGTTCCCTTATTTTGCGTAATCGTTTTGTTTTTTTCGAAATAAATCCATTTCTTCGCTTTTCTCGTTGTGTTCCACAAAAAGAAGAAATCTTGGGAAAGAGAGAAACAGCAGGTTTTGTGTACATGAGGAGGCCTCTGCCGCGGGAAGGATGGATGAAGATGAATTTTTGTTCGAGGTGCGACTCGTTTTCATTTGGATCTTTGATTCTTAGACACCAACCCCTCAATTATTTCGCCGTATAACAATTAATCATTATCTTATTATTCATCTTCTCTCACAGACCCTCTTGCATGAGCACAAAACGCAGCAGGAGATCAAGGCTTCTCCTTCCAGGTGCTGCACCACTTGCTATGCAGATTTCCATAGACTTTTTTTTAAAAATGTAAATGATTTGTTGGTTTTTGCACACAGAATCGTGGTACTAGAGGGCTTGCGGGCATCGGTGACCCACCTGGTACGGTCGGGCGACGCCTCACGCGAAGACGATAGTGGCAGCACCAGCCGACGCAGTCGGCGGTCGGGCATAAGCCCTGATTTTGAGGCGCGGGAGCTTCACGAGAGCCTCCTCAAGGTCTTCTCGCAATTCGGCAGCGTGACCTACGTCAACGAGCACCTCTTTCTTGCCGAAGGTAGATGGAAGTCACGTCGACTGCGATGGTGGTAGTGGCTGACTATTTCTCTTCCCAGACACACTCTTCGTTTTCTTTGCGCACATTCATGATGCCCAGGAGGCCAAGGAAGAGGTGGAGAAGGACTTGCGGAAGTATATCAGGTGCCAAACCTTCCCTCCTCTCACTATCGAGCTTCTGCTTACTTCGCACAGACCTGTGATCAACACGCTCGGTCCACACGTCGAGAAAGGAGAGCCAGATTGGGATTTGGTCAAGATAAGATACGAAGAGCCCAAGACACTCACACTGCCAGTCACTGCGGGTTCGCACTCAGCGCGTTGTGGTTTTACAAGATTCTCTTCATAACGTGTTTCCACTGTTGCTCAGGCCACAAGTCAAGTCGGCACTTGTGGGTGGGATCAATAGACGACGCAGTGGTAACGTCGGCAACTCTGGAAGCGGTCTTTGGCGCGTTTGGTACACTTACTGACAGGCCGCACATCAACGTAGGCCGACAGCAGGGCTTCGTGGACTTCCAGGTACTGAGTCTTCTTTTTCCTCTACCAGTGCGCTCGCTCGACTCATAGGCCCTTTGTTTTCAGACCGTGTATGAAGCAGTGGATGCGTTGACACATATGAATGGAGTCTATCTTGGCTGCCTTCCTCTCGAAATTCGCTTCGGCCGGCAGGAATTCGGAAAGGTGCTGTGGATTGGCGGTTTGGACGAGACCATAACCGAAAGGTGGGCCAATCCTCGCGACGTCAACCAAGTCCCGTGAACCTCTGACCAAAGTATTTTGCTCTTCAACAGGCGATTGTGGCAGGCGTGTTACGACTGGGGCATGGTCAAGTCGGTTGCTATTCACTCTTCCAAACAGTGCGCGTCCATCACATTTTCAGCACCCGAAGAAGCGCAGCTCGCGCTCGATATGATGCAAGGCGCACGCATTGGCAGTTGTACGTATCTACTTAATTCTCAGCGTCTGCATGCAATCTGGGTAAACCATCCATTTGCTGGTAGGCAAGCTCAAGGTGGACTACTTCCGCACTGCACGGCCGTTTCCAGGAGGAGGTGAGTATTCACCTTCGACAGCTCCGCCGTTCTCGCCGTCCTTCCGTTCTAAGGGCCGTGGGTCGGTTGCTCCAACCTCTCCGCCTGTTCCCCCTTCGCCTTCCTCGCTGTCATCATCGACAGGATCGACTCCTATTGATCGAGAACGAGGAGATCGGGAACTTGCTAAAGATAAGGAAAAAGAACTGAAGGACACCAAGGAAAAGGATCGAACGCCCTCCAAGAGGTTTCTGGCCGCTTCATCTTCGTTGGGAGCTGCGGGCCCGCAGTCACCTCCGGGACCTGCTGCTCCTACATCAACCTCCGCGCCCGTTCCCGTTCCCGCTCCCGCCAATACGCCACTATCTGCAGCACGCCCGCAAAAGAGAAAGACGATGGGCGACGACCGAATTGCCGTTCTTCCGGCGGCGGCGAGCGCGCCTGCAACGTCTACGGGTGCACCACCACCTGCTGCATCATCTGCATCTACTGGGGTATCGCAGGAGATTGAACAACCTCGCAGGAAGCGAGAGAAGCTCGAAGATCCACTCGCCAGTACTGCTATGCCTGTGAAGGCCTCTAGGCGAGACGAAGCATTGTCCTTACGTCCTACATCGCCAGCAGCCACAACGGCGCCGTCACCTCCTTCATCATCTTCTTACACGTCAGCCACTTCCTCATCATCACCTTCACGAACATCATCATCAACAACAGCATCGTCGCCATCCTCTTCCTCTGATAGACGCCGAGAGGGCACGCCGCCACATCGTTACTTCATCCCTGCACCGGAGGAATGGTATGTACCAGGAGCCAGCAAACGTGAGATAGAACGCGGCAGCGTCGGCGGCCCGACAATACGGGCAGGAATGGAATCATCGTGGGGACGCGAGCGTGAATCATTACCACGCGCCAAGAGCCGCGAATGGAGTGATAACACTAGCGCCCGAGGTGCGAGAGACTGGAACGAGTGGAATGGGGGAGCTGGAGGAAGTGGCAAGGGCATGGGAAGTGAGCCTCCACCGCCACCCCCTCCCTCCCGCGGTCCTCGTGATTGGGACCGCGATTGGGATCGTGGCGCACCGCCACGTGGCGAGTGGGATGCGGGTAGCGGCCGTGACCGTGGCAGCGGTGGTATGAGCCGCGAAGGCATGCGCGGCGGTCCTCCTCCACACTATCCCCCCTTTTCTCCCCCATTCAAGTATCGGTATGCTTGCTCTTCCAAGTGGAACTTGCCAGTGGGGTAAGTGACTCACTTCAAGATGTAGCGGCAGAATGGGCCACAGAAGAGGACCAAAGTATCAAGACTGGGACGAAGCTCGATTCGAGGGTATGCCGCCTTTCGAGGCTGACTACCATCCTGATTATGAAGGTAAAGATCGTGCAGAGCGTTTCAGCGATGAACCAAAGCTTACATCCGATATTCCAACAGTTGGTGGGCGGATGCCAGGACACAGGATGGGCCCCAAGGCCTATCATGAATGGGAGTACGAGACACGATTTGAAGCTACACAGCCGCCTCTCTATGAGACTGACTATCGTCCTGAATATGAAGGTATCTTACTCTTTACTTCTTACTCAAACTCATCGGTTCAGCGTCGCTAAGCGGTGGCATCTAACACAGGTCAAATGCACGAGGGTGATCGGCGATTCGATCGTGGAAGACACGAGCGAGACAGGGAAAGAGACCGAGATCGTGACCGCGAGCGAGAGATGGGGCCGCCCTATCACCATCCAAGTGATTTGCCAGGTGGAAGGAATGACTCAGCCTACTAGTTCGGTGCTGACGACATGTCGCCTCGTTGGGATCCCCAAAAGATGACATGATCAGCATGGCCAATGGAGATGACAAACATATCACGCGTCGGTAATTAATGATCAGTAATTTCGCGGAATGTATGGCATGTGACGTAGCTTTTGTTTCCCGACGTGTTCCACTCCCCTCCAACTTCTTCGCCCTACACGCAAAAGCTCTGTCCACCCACCGCTTTCGTGTCAGAACATTCCAAAGGAGAGCACCCAAGTCTGAATCTTTATGGAGACGCTACACGAAATCATGTACGTGCTCTATGATTTGTTAAATCATAAAATCCATTTTACAAATCTTGACCTCTGTAATCTTCCATTTCATTCATTATTGCTACGCTTGTGCCCTTTGATTTGTGCAGCGATGAATACGGGGTTGCTATCGCGGCGACCAGCGTGGCCTTAGTCGGTGCTGCTGCGGCCTACCACTTCCTTAATGGTACAAGAAACGGACACGTGTCGGGTAGTTGTGTTCTTCTTCGAGGTCTGACGCACCACGCGCGTGCCCTTCTCTTACATCTTGCAGCCCAGCCTGGTGTGGACAGTAATGCCGTGCAGTCGGTCTTGCTGCCGCCTGAGAAGAAGGGTGAGTCGCACGTCTACAGGTACTGTGCTTCCCGAACCCGAATTCATGGTGTGGGCGTATGAAACCCGCGTCCTGACCTGCGCCGTCTGACTTTCTTCAGGTCCCTCTACTCGCCCGACAAGCTTGTGGATGTCTTCGTACCAGAGGTCGCCACCCTTTACGAGAATTTCAAGTGCGTCGTCTTCCTCTGTTTGTATACAAACTGGTGAGTTGCGTCTAACTCTCCACTTCCGGTAGGCACGGTGTTGAGAAGAATCCGAATGGCAACTGCTTGGGCTGGCGCCAGGGGAATGGACCCTATGAATGGCTCAGCTACCGTGAGGTCCAAGAACGCTTCCTAGCTCTGGGGTCTGGTCTTCTTCAGATCGGCTTCAAGCCGGTAGGCCTGCCGTCTTTCATGAAGCTCGAATGAATATCAGTGCCTAACTTGTAGCATACTAGAATGACAACATTGGCATCTACGCACGCAACCGCCCCGAATGGGTGTTGACCGAGCAGGCCGCTAATGCCTTCTCCATGATCGTTGTGCCCCTGTATGACACCCTTGGTGAGGAGGCAGTTGAGCATATTCTTACCGAGACTGGCCTCAAGATTGTGTTCTGCACAAACGACAAGGTCAAATTGGTACGTCCCCAAGAAGCTATTGGCTCTGAGGTTGAGTCTGGCAAGGGGCTTATTACCATCTTCTTTCTCCGCTGCAGTTGCTTCCCTCGCTAGACAAAGCCAAGATTACGCACATTGTGACCTTTGATCCCTTTGATGATGAGGAGGCACTCAGTGTTCTCCGTGAGCGTAACATCACCTTGTATAACATTGATGATGTCATCAAGATGGTACTTCCGTTTTACCTGTTCCTACTGGCGTTCTAGCCGACTTACTGTTCTGTTGTAGGGCAAGTCGCACCCGGCTGAGCCAATTCCTCCCAAGTTCGATGACTTGTGTACGATTTGTTACACATCTGGTACTACCGGTACTCCCAAGGTACGCAAGTGGAATGCTAAGAAGGAATTTCTTTTCTGACACTGGATTGCTATTGATAAAGGGTGCCATGCTCTCGCACGGCAATTTCATTTCCAACGTCGCTGGTGTGTTCGTGTTGAAGCCTGGTACGCCATACCCAGCAGCCAGCAATGTCGCCAATCCATTCACTCAAAGCATCTTGATATCGTTTTCAAATCATTAGATCTGATAGCCCCTTCGGATATACTGATATCGTACCTGCCTCTGGCTCACGTCTTTGAGAGGATCCTGCAGGCTGCGTTCTTTTTCCACGGCGCCGCTATTGGCTTCTACAGAGGAGTACGTTAGTGTTGAAAAGAAACGAGTCCGCTCTGTGACTTACATAATGGTACCAGACGGTTCCAGAGCTGTTTGACGACATCGCTGAGCTGCGCCCTACCGTCTTCCCCTCCGTGCCACGTCTTTTCAACCGTCTTTATGACAAGGTGGGAGGGCATTACCATGAAGCGTTAGCGTCTAGAGTGCTTACCCATTCTGGCCAATAGGTGATGGCTCAGAGAGCGACGTTGACCGGCCTCAAAAAGGTGCTCTTCGAGAGGGCATGGGCTGCAAAAGTTGAAGGCCTCAAGTACAACCATTACGCCTCTCCCCTTCGAATCTTTTTCGAGAGCTTGACTTACCCTGGCGGTTCTGACAGGCATGGCAAGGTGAAGCACGCACTCTGGGACCGGCTCGTCTTCTCTAAGATCGCAGCCAAATTAGGCGGTAGAGTAAGCCTTATGGCTACAGGATCGGCCCCCATCAGCGCCGAAGTCAAGGACTTCCTGCGAATGTACGGAACATCTGGCGCGTTTAAGTCATCCCTTCATTACTCATTTTCTTTGCTGCTCCCAAACAGCTGCTTCGCTGTAGATCTCATTGAAGGCTACGGTCAGACGGAGTGCTGCGCCGCCGCATGCGCTACCCTGCCGGGCGACACTTCATCTGGTCATGTTGGTGCTCCTCTGCCTAACACAGAGATCAAGCTTGTCGATGTACCTGAAATGGTGAGGACTTCCCACATACCACGTTCATTTGTCGTTCCTAACGATATCGCTAGGGATACCGCGCCTCTGACAAGCCCAATCCCAGAGGTGAAATATGCTTCCGCGGTCCTTCTGTGTTCTCGGGCTACTACAACAACCCTGAAAAGACGTACGTGTTATATATGTTTACCGTTATCAATGATTAGACCAGATCTGACATGTCTGTTGAATCCATAGTGCTGAAGCCTTGGACGAAGATGGCTGGCTACACAGTGGTGACATTGGTCAGATGCAGCCTAATGGCACCCTCAAGATTATCGATCGAAAGAAGGACATCTTCAAACTCTCTCAGGGCGAGTACATCGCGTACGTTCCCTTAAACCGCACACTTGTGCTGAGAATGATCTCATCCATTTCCTGCTTGAAATGTAGGCCAGACAAGCTGGAGTCAGCCTACCACAAGAGTTTAATGGTGGCTCAAATGTTTGTCTACGGCAGCAGCCTTAAAGCCTCGCTGGTTGCCGTTGTCGTGCCAGACCATGAGATTCTTCTTCCATGGGCTAAGGAGAAGGGCATTGAGGTTCGTGCCATCTGGTTAGGGTGGTTTTGTTCATCGCTGATCGGGTGTTCTTGTGTAGGGTGATCTGGCGGCCCTATGCAAAAAGGCCGAGGTGAAGAAGGAGATCATGGCGACTCTGAAGAAGGCCGGCGAGGCGGCGCACTTGAAGGGATTCGAGAGAATCGCCGACATCCACCTCGAACCTGAACCCTTCACTGTTGAGAACAATCTCATTACACCTACCTTCAAGTTGAAACGCCCTCAGGTAACTCCTCTTCTTTGCTTCTCGCCCGTGCGTGCTGTTTACTGACGGTCGGTCTCATCATCTTTTGGTGTTACTGCAGCTCTATCAGTACTACAAGCAGCACATCGATGCCATGCTCGCTCACCTCGATTAAGAAATTGGTTTGTTGACCGGAGAGAGTTGTACCGTCGTGCACATACAAATACTAGAGAGCACGTAATCAACAGCACAAATGTGGTGGTTATCTTCTTCTTCTCTCGGATCGTTTATTTTCTCTCCTCTTTTCCTTCTCCGCGAGTGCTGCAAAAGCGCGTTTTTGCCAATCAAACTCCATTAGTGAAGAGTTCAAGCTCGGGCAGTGGCCATGGCTGCATTCGGTCCTTCTACGTATGGCGCATCAGTGGTTAGATCGGAGCCTCCCCTCTCGCCTGTGCGTATCGGCTTCACGGTCCTCACCGTTGCGTTAGGCGTGGGCGCGCTGCTCCACGTCACCTTCCTCCTTTTCAAGTTCCGAAGACAACAGAACAGGTATATCTTCATTTCCCAACAACTTGGATAGACCATGTCTTCCTTGTGTGACGCGCACGATCTACTGTTGCAGGAGTAAGATAGGCTGGTGGGCGTGGCTCTTGTATGCAGCTTACGTGTGCCACCTCGCCATTCACACAGCGCACTTTGCCGATAACATCGCGAGGCCCGTAGACTACTTCGAGCCAGAGTGGCTCTACCGGCGCTACGTGTTGTCCACCATGGAGATCACCTTCTTCTTCAACATCCCTGTCGCTATCGCAGGCGCTCTCTACATCACGGCCCTTCTGGAGGAGTATGTTGGGACAGGAGGTGCGAGAGGCCCAGGAGGATCAGTACGCGCGCTGATCTACGTTTCCACGTCAGCCCTCACACTGATGCACTATCGAGTGGAACCTCCAAGGTCATACGCCCCGGAAGTCAACTTCACCATCGCCGGCGAGGGCTTAGCTGCGCTGCTCTTGGCCGCGTTGATCAGCGTTCGACTGGTGCTCCGTGTGGGTGTTGACGACTCATTCCCTCAGGCAAGTGGTCCTGCATTCGGAACCCTTCCATCAAGCGCTACCGCAAGCAGCACCCACACGGAAGGGAGCGTCAACAGAAGCTCACACGTACGACGACGGTCCGGTGGAGAGGATTCCAATTCTGCTCTCTAGGTTGGCCTCCTCCGTGTCTACGACTGGTCTCGAACACATCATCTTCGTGTTTCCATTTACATAACATTTCTTTTTTTCATTTTCATTTAAATATCATTTCTTGTTAAAAACGAAAAAGGAAAAGAAGAATTATTTAATTGTTGATTTTCTTCGTTTCCTATAGCACGTGATAAGAAAGAGATAACTAATATCATATCACAACCCTTACCTCGTGAGTTTGGGGGATAGATGCAGGCGAAGGTGCATCTGGTGACCGGCCAGACGCTTACGGTCGAGGTGTCGCCGACGGACACCATAGGAGAGGTGCTTGTGCGCGTGCGGAACTTGGAGGAGCGAGAGAGCGCCTACGACCGGGAGGGACTCGTCTTCAACGGCAAGATCCTGCGCCTCGACCAGACTGTGGAAGCTGTCGGCATCCAAGAGGGAACCACCCTCATCCAAGTGAAGAGGGGTTTCCGCTGACTTGGCGACTCATGTGTGGATATATCTCCACTCTCTTCGTGTATAAACTTGTTGTGTGACCGCAACAACATGTTGTTGTTCATCATCATTTCAAAAAGAAGCTCCCGTGATTGTATCTCAACAAGAATGTTCTGTGCCATCAACAGTTCTCTCCATGTTCATCCCCACGATCAAAAGAAGGGAGGAGTGTGAGATGCAATACATCGGACATATATATTGGGTGTAGAGGTGTCCCACAAGACAGCTGCGTGATGATAACTGCTGATGGGAGAAGCAGAACCGCGCGGAGGAGCGCATGCATGGCGGGGATGCATGGGTAGCTGCGTGCGGGGAGCTCGCGCACGCGAACGTGCGGCTCAACCCACGGGAGGGGCACAACGTCACGCGTGGAGACGTCGTGCCGGCATGCGCGCAGTGGTTACAATAATAAATAAATAGTAATAACTTAGGTTCGCTGTACAGGCGGCCGCGCTTGATGGTCGGATCGCTCACGATCGGGAGGATACGTGGAAGTGATCATCACGAGGCGACGGCTCGCGTGCGCACCAACGCGAAGTGGGCGCAGAGGTTGAGGTTTCCCTCAACTCAGTTGAGGAGATCGTAGATGCTCGAACGTTTCCTCTCCGCGGCGCCGGAAGCCGAGGAAGACTCCACGGCCGCTGGAGTCGGCGAGAGCGGCGGCGAGAGGTTGGGCGAGGAGAGCGATGAGAACGAGGAGAAGGCCGAAAGCGACGAGAGCGATCCGGACAACGAGGTCGGCGACGCCGATCGCGGCCGAGCGGTGAGCGACGAGAACGAGGCCGAGCGGAGGTGTTGCATCATCAGGCCTGCTGCGATCACTTCCTCATCCTGCTGGGAGGGACGTGTGACAGGCAGGTACTCCTCGGGCAGAGGCAAAGGTTGGTAGTGCAGCGGCGAGTAGAGTTGCTGCAGCGGGTGAGGAAGCGGCGAGTAGCGCTGAAGCGGGACTTGACCGGGCTGAGAGTGCGATTGTTGGATGGGACGGAAGAGTAGCTGATGGTGGTGCTGCTGTTCGACGTCGCTCGTACCGCCTACCACCAGCGGCTGATGCTGCTGATGGGGAGTCACCGGTCGGGCTGCGGCTACCACCGGACTGATGCAGTTACGGCTCCGATCGGCCTCGTCCTGCTGTCGCTTCATCATCTTTCTCTTGAGCCGCCAGAACTTCATTCCACAGGGGTTGCATATCCTGCAGAGGGCGGGACAACAGGAGAGAAAGGTCAGTCTCGTAGGCCTCAAGAACCGAAAAGCCGCATGTTGGCTGGAATATCTAAACTCGGCCTTCCTTGGTGGCAAATTTAACTCCTATTGGCGTTCGAAAAAAAAGGGAAGAGAGGCACAATGGCACGTACTTGGTGCCGTCAGGCCCGTTGCGCCACTGTGATGACTCTGTCGCACCGCAGCCGCTGCAGGTGTAGGCGCGTCTGCGGAGCTGGCTGGCCTGCTGCTTGCGCTTGTTGATGTTGCTTCGCTTCGGAGAAACGACGGAGGACGCCGAAGACGTCGGGGAAGCGGTGGTGCCGATTGTCGGCGAAGCAGCCGGAGAGGAGGTTGAGAGCGAAGGGGACGATGGCGCCGAGGAACCCGACTCAGAGACGTCCGCCACGGGCGAGAACGAACGGGAAAAGTCGGCTGCCGACTTGGTGTTGATAGTGGCGTGTGATGACGAAGAGGGCGTCGGGCTGGTCGATCGGTTGAGGTGAGACTCAAGGTCGCAGAGTTCACGAAGCATGAGCTTGAGGGCAGGTCGATCGAGTTTCCTCCGCTTCGTCGAGGCGTGTCCGTGATCCTCAGCAGCGCGGGAGAGGAGATAGATGTTCTGAGCCGACTGCAACGCCTGACTCATCGCCGCGGACTGCGGTGGGGAAGTGGTTGCCGCCGCCGCGGCGTCGCCAAAGTTGTGGTCGGCCGCCGGGAGAAGCAGGGCGGCGGAGGAGGCTGACATGCCCGGTTGGTACTGTGTGTTGTGTTGGTGTGGCGTGTGCGTTGCGCCAGGGGTGGATGATGAATGCCGCGTGTGGTTGGGGCAGAGCAACACTCGTTCGGAGGGTTCGTTTGGTTCTGATAATGGACCTGTTTTTGGCCCCAACTGCGAATTGGTGGTCCGCGCGAGGAGAAGCAGCTGACAGACCAGGGAGCAAGGTCGGAGTTAGGTGTCCAAGTTCAAACGTTCGGGGCGCGAGTGTGGGTCTGGCCT
The DNA here is from genome assembly GCA_000826365.1 of Acanthamoeba royreba. Classification (NCBI taxonomy): domain Eukaryota; phylum Discosea; order Longamoebia; family Acanthamoebidae; genus Acanthamoeba; species Acanthamoeba royreba. Next base: position 116,536 of record CDEZ01022904.1, on the reverse strand, counting down.
GTTGGAAATGGAACCTGCACACTAGTGTAGGGCTGATGATAGGCGGAATAGACTCGGAGGGGCAAGTGGGGGAGAGACAGAGATAGAGGAGGCAGTGATCGGACCGATACGAGTCGGCCTGAGGAAGGTAGTATGTGGGTGGTGATGAGAGTGGTGATGTTCTGGTGGCAAAGGGGAAAAGAAAACACTGGCGTGGTTGAGGTTTTTATGTGTGAAGGGGAGGATGGGAATACGACGTGGAGTCGTGCCACTCAGCGTCTCCCCTCGTGCCGGCTATCAGCTCATGTAGTACCGCGGTACTCGTGGAGGTAAGCTTTCAGCTCGCGCCGTTCTGGCGTTCCCAAGATAAAAGCAACGGCAGACCCCGATCATGTGATTGCGTGAGAATGGCCCCAATCCGGAGCGAGAACGAGCACGTGCAGGCGAGCTGACGAACCGTGGCAGGCTGTAGTTCTACTAATCGATCCAACCGCAACCGTTCTTACACGAACAGACATGCAGCCTCATGCGCAGCTATTGCGCCGAAATTTCCAGCGTGTCATGCCAATGACCGAACGAACGGCGGAAATTTCCTCAATTCCCGGATTTATGATGACATGAATCGCAGCAACGTCGTTTGACGTATCGTTGTCCAATCATGTCGAGACACGTGTGATAAGAAAATAAACTGAGCCAACCAAACCGCGCGAGAAAAGCAGTACTCGCCGGTAACGTAGCCGAACACCAGGCCCTGACGAGCACTAGCACGACCCAAAGGGGGTTGCTCTGATGTCTGGCGAGAAAGCAAAGCTGCACTCTCTGTCTCTCCGTCGCGGCAGCCCCGGGGGCGTACCGCGGCACAACGAGAGCGGATTCTGGTGTGGGTGATCCGACCACTCCCGCGGTTACTGCCCTGCTACCAGGGCCATCTGATGACGGCCGATGAAGGACCTCCTGGGCGGAGTGGGCCGTACCGTCTCATCGCAAAGAAAAGCGGAGCGCATCTACATTTCAAGGTTCAAGCTGCGGGGTTAAACGGAACGGTCCTCGTGCCAACCACCACCGCGCGACTCAGATGCAGAACCAATGTTGGCCATGTTGTTTCGGAGTCTAGCGGTGACAGAGAACGTTCACACGTCATTCAGCTGTGCCTGAAGGACGGCCTGCCAAATTGAGACTTTCTCTAGTAGATGAAGGGGAAAATGATCTTGCGGCCCTTGGGGTAGTTGGGGAACTCCTTCTTGTAGCGCCGGTGCTTCTGCTGAGCCCAGACCAGCATCTGGCCGGCACCCACGAGCGTGAAGAGGAATGCTGGTTGGATGTCAAGTCAGTCAATGAAACAAGTGTTGGTGCGATGAATGGGCAACGGAGGCGCGCACCAGCAACGCTCTGGGTCATGAAAGAGAAGGACAGCCAAGCGAGGATCTCGCAAGTGTAGTTGGGGCACGACACAAGCTCGAAGAGGAACCCACGAGGAATCTTGCGGACAGTAGAGCCAGCAGGGCGCAGGTTGCGCAGTTGAATGTGCGAGATCAAGTTGAAGAGCTCAAAGACCTGCGTGGAAGAGCAATACACGATCAGCATGCAGACTGAGAGCCAAAACGAATGAACTGAAAGTCGCGTACAGCAAAGAAGCCAAGTGCCGTGTAGACCTGGGTCGGCTCAGGATTGGTGAAGTAGGGGTGGTTTACGAAGTAGCCGCAGAGAGCGCCAAAGCCCCAGTAGTAACCAGAGTTCTTGAAGATGTTCATGAGGGGCATGGTGCCGTGGCTGGTACCAGGCAAATATGAGTAAGATCTAACTTCCTTGCACAGTCAGGCAAGTTACCTGAAGCGGTGCACGAAGAGGGTCTCGAGCTCACGCTTCAAGTAGTGGCCTGCCCAGCAGAGCAGAGCGAGGCTGAAGAAACCAGGTAAGAGGATCAGCGATTGGGAAACAAGACCAGGAGGCAGCTTAGCCGTACTTTTGGACCCACGTGTGGGGCGTATCAGAGGCCGGGTAGAGGAAGGACGGACGGGCATAGAAGAACAGGTAGATGATCAGAGGACCAGCGTACTCCACCAAGAACACCTGTCACATCACCAAACCAACGCAAACCTTTACTGTTCCAGTCCCTCTTCTGTGGGCATAGGCTGCCAGCAAATGAGGTACCGTCTTCCAGGCAACCTGAGGGCCTGTATCGCCACCACCGCGCGAGTCAGAGAGAAGAGGTCAGCAGGTAGACAGGTGTAGTGAAGTAAGAAAAGAAAACGCACCGAGGTCGCGGAAGTACACAGAGGACGCGCCGGTGAGCAAGTTGTAGTGGGACAGCTTCTTCTCATCATCGAGAACAACACGAGTCTCTGCGAAAACACATTTTGAAAATTTAATAAAACTTCAACAATTACAAATGAATTTGTACCAAATTGAAATAAATGAATACGTACCACCCTCCTGGATGTAGAACCGTTGCCTGTCGGGGTAGTACTTCGGGACTGGCAATAAGGAAAGAAAGGGTTAATTTTATTTTATCCATTTTCATTTTCCGGAAAATCGAAAAAAATGTTAACAGAGATTTTGTGGGGGGGACGTACAGGCCTTGGCAAAGAGGGCCTTGAGCTGGGCCACGGTGGCGCCCTCGGAGACGTCGAGCTCCTTCAGCAACTTGCCGCTGGCGGTCTTGATTTGGAGTTTGGGCATTGCTGGGGTGGACGTGCTCTGCTGCTGCTCACTCGACGGATCCGTGTTGTTGACACAGTCAATCAATCAACAATTAACAAGGCGCGAATATTTGGCACTTTCGGAAACGCTCTAAAAAAACGCCCGAAACAAACTTGCCAAGAAATGAAAAGAAATCATTAGGAAAATATTTAGAGAAACATTCCGACCAATGGGCACGAATAGAATGACATACCAGACATTTTAGCGGGAACGCCAAATTTTTCTTGGCCATGCCTGCTCTTTTGTTATTTCTCAGCAGCTTTGGGATGGAGAGTCCATACCACTCTGGGGAGGTGCGCTATTATTTTTTTCATTTATTTTTATTTTTTCTAACGAGTGGGTTGTATACAACGTAGAAAGGGCTGCCGACATCCGCAGTGAGCAGTGGTAATGTGGTCACGCCTGGTACGCCGTTCGAGCCGGGCAACGGTGCGATGTCCTACAAGACTCTCTTCACGTTGCCGCCCGCCTTTGTACTTCAGCATGCACGCAGCACCTCCGCCCTTCGTAGCATTTGGTGAACACTGGAAGTGGACTCATCATCATTTACAATCCGACGTGTACACGTGTGTGATGGATATTGATGTTTGCATGATCGTCATGCTGCGACATGGGATGTGGTCTGTGCAGGTACGAAACAGGAACGAGGCGATGCTGCTTGTCCAGATATCGTGTGCGGGACACAAAATGGATCAACTCATCCAGTTCCTGCTTACAGAGTTGCAACGGGCAGATGTACGCTCTTATTTTATGTACAGGAAGACGTTGCCCAGACTAAAGGAAGGATCCTCTTACCGCAGGAACTGGACGAGCGCCTGAAGGAGACGCAGACATGGTCTGATCCATTTCTCTATGCGGCGATCCCTATCCTGGCTCAGACATCAGCTCTTGTAAACAGGTTTGCTTCATGATGACTTTCGCAACGGCTGCCGATTCAGTTCTGACCTAATCTGTCTTTAGATCTGCGGCATGTGTGACGGACCAGCTCTCAAGATGCATTCGTGAGATTACTGCACTACGGTACTTATCCTCGTTTCTAGCAAGCTTCTCTGTTCTCTATTCTGAGCACTCCCAGACAGAGCTTCGCTGGCACACTATGTGGAAACAAACAGCACAGTAGCCGAAGAACTACGCTCGGAGGGCTATGTAGGACTGGCAGATGACAAAGCAATTCTGTACGCCCTTTTTAACAGATATGTGCTAGTGGTACATCATGTTTAGATTTGATGGAAATAGGGCTGAAGTAGAGCGAATGTTGCTGAAGCGAATCAACAACCTTTTGAGGTACCTGCCCTCCCCTAATGTTGGAGTGTTTTCGCTCATGTTCTTCGATCAGTTCGCAAAATCCATGCAGCGCAGGTTCATCTTCGTGGGAAAATATCATATCTGGACTTCAACACAGTCCGCCCTCATCCACGTCAGCTTCTGCCGGACCATCAGCAACGTCCCCAATATCTAGAAATTCATCGCCTTCGAGTTCATCCTCGTCAGACAGTAGCGGTAGTAGTGATGGAGATAAGGGTCGACATACTCGCCGCCGTCCCGGACGCGCCCCACCGAAACGGCAAAGCTCAGACTCTCCGTCATCGCTCTTTACTCCGCGATCAGCGGTCAAGATCGAGAGCACCGCAGCAAAGAAAACTTCATCAAACTCGGTTCACCAGGATCGAGAAGAGCGGGAGGAGCTGCACCACAAGAGTCCACCGCCTCGCGACACCTTATCAATGGAACCTACCTCAAAGAGATCGACTTCAGCGACAAATCTTGCAGCGAGCTCCGGTAGATCGGTGTCTTCCCCTTTCTCAGCTCCAAGGAGGACGGATTCCGGAGGCGTTAATGTTGGCTCGCATCGGGGGAGAGAAGCAGCACAAAAGCCACAGACCAACAGCTCACCGCGATCGCCTCCATTTGAAGCTGCTGCCGCTGATGCTCAAGCGCAATCAAGCTCAGAATCATCATCTCCATCATCGTCTCCCTCAGGCTCATCAGCTCCCGACGACTCCACTTTTGCGGCGTCAGCACCTAAGTTCCCCAAAGGAAGGGAGAGCCATAGCGACGAGTCGTCTCTCATCCTTTGCTCCACTGCGGTCTCTGATAATGTTGTTTCATCATCGCCCGGTACTGCCCCTTCTATTCCTTATTCATCCGCTCGTGCTACTGGGACTGGCCTGTCCGTGCTCCCCTCATTCCTAGAGTCACTCTCGACTTCATCTCGACAATCGCCCGTCTCGTCTCCCGTCTCATCAGCCTCTTCGTCGACTCGACTTCCTCAACCGCTTGTATCGCAAGAAGGAACAGGAGCGTACGAGGAACCGATGTACCCTTCGCTGCAGGCCGCCGTATCCCCCATCCTACCAGTTGCACCTGGACAGCACTACGTGCACGATGTCGCCACGCCGTTCTCCCAGAACGAGGATTCATCAAGCACGGAGGATAAGGTGGGCAGTGAGGATGAGTTGAAGCTGAGGAGAAAGCGGAAGCAGAAAGGAACTGACGATAGCGCAAGGAAGAAGGCAAAGACGAAGAACTCTAAGAAGCGGCCAAGTGAAGCGGCGGAAGTGGAGGAGAAGATGGTGACTCGTGTAGGTATGGAAGAAGGGAGCAATCAGGACGAGGACATCGGAATCGAGGTGGATGAGGAGCTAGAAAGTGTACTCAAGCGCGATGACGAGGCTGAAGAGGAGGCCGAGAAGAAGCGTAGAGACGGCATCATGGAGCAGAAAACTTCGTGGCCCTTTCCTGTGCTCGATCACTCCCAGCTAACGCCCTTCACGTTTTCATCGCAACCTCGCGACACCGGTATCGGGCCGCCCTCCTCTCCTCTCATCGATGAGAAACAAGCCACAGCGCCTCCCTTGCCAGAACAACAACCGCTGGAAGATGATGCGGACGACGAAGGTGACAAAGCTGCGGAGGAGGAGATGGACGACGTAGGTCTGGGCGGTCCGACGCCCTCGTTACGTTCGCTGTTCGCTGAACTGTCTCCTTCGCCTGAGCTGAACACATCACCACACTCAGCCGAGGATCTGGATGACATAGACAATAGCTGAAGGCCACCGCCGTGCAAGATCTTGCATTCAAGAAATCTCTGCTATCGAGTTAGATAAACACAAAACAAGAGAAGAAGCAAAGGCAGCACCACCAAACACATGATCAGAGCCGGTGATCGAAACACCTTCTCCACATCCATGCGGTGATGATAGGATGGCGCTCGCCGTGATAGCGAACGGACGAGTGGAAGTGAGAGAAACGCATGGAACGGTGGTCGCAGCGGTCGGAGAACTTTCTCATCCCATATCTCGGACCAGGAGCGTGGCGGCAACCCACCGTGCTGATAGACAATGTACAGATAGGCATCGTGCCGCATCCCATCAAAGTTGTAGTATTGAGGTAAGTGCCGTAATCGCATGAAGCCCTGATACCACATAGGCGGGTGTACATCAGCCTTCCTTGTGTTTGAGCGCAGGCCAGGGGTTACAGGCACAGGCGTACGTTCTGTTCATAAAAGCGAATGGCGGGTGCGTTGGTGGCGAGGACGTGCAAGTAGATAGCCTTGCACTGGTCGAATCGGCTGGCCTTTCGCATCAGACTCCCCAGCAGAACCTTGGCTGTGTATCGCCGTACCCATCACCCCATCAGCGCATTGTTGGCAGGCCACAGGAATCATCATCAGCTCCTTCAACAAAGAAGCAAAGCTCTGCAACGCCTGCAGAGTCTGTCGTACCGATCCCAAGTCGTCGATAGCGAGCGGTGACGCCCAAGGTGAGTATGTAGACGAGGTAGCGAGACTGCCAGCCCCAATCCCATCGTAGCATGTCGCAATCCTGCATTGCCAGAGGAAGAACTCAGTTATCTGCAGGCAAGGTCGCCGTCTCTCTTCTCCATCAGGTCATGTTCGCTGATGGAGAACAGAGGTTAGACACTTCACCTCACTCTGGTTCTCTACCTCTACGTTGGCCGTGAGGACGCCGACGATCCGTTCGCCGTGAGCGGCCACCTGCGACATGAACATCCCTCGCGACACCAGCGACTGGAAGAACCTGTCATCATACCTGCACCGCCATCATCAACCGCCAGCACGAAGATAAACATAAGTCAGCTCGAAAATAATACAAAACAAATAAAGTAAAATGATAATTTCATATTTCCTTTTAAACATTTATTATGAAATAAATATTCATACAAATATGAACTTATTTAAGAAAAAAAATAAAATATAATTGAATCCTTTAAAAATAAATACCTGATGGGGAAGCACTCTTCGTGGAGGGCGACAACCTGAGGGAGGTCTTCGGGTCGCATGGGCCGCACCACCACGTCCTCCGCAGCAGCAGACGTAGAGGCTCGCGCGCTTCCCTCGCCTCCTCCTACGCCACTGGCGGTGTTGCCAGTTGCACTGGCGGGACCCGCCAAGTCCTCCCCTTCGGCCTCCTCCCCTTCCTCGTTCTCCTCCACCTCCGCGGCCTCCTTCACCACCACCGTCGCCTTCTTGTTGTTCTCTTCCTCTGCTACTCCTTGGTCTGACCCACTTGCACACGCGGCACCAGTGCTCGCGCCGGCAGCCAACACAGCGTCCGTGACAGCAGCGCCAGCCTGCACCTCGTCCCCTTGCTGATGATAGTGGCGTGACGGCTGATGATGGTGATGATGGTGATGTATCAATGGCTCGTTCACCATGATGGTGGTGGCGGTACTCCCGGCTGGATGCTGATGATGCTGGTGATGGTGATGATGATAGTCCATCAACTCTGGCGAGGAGCAAGAAGAAGAAGAAGAGGGCGAGGTGGGCTGTGGCGAGTCCCGACTTCGGCACGTCGCCGACACGCAGGTGCGCCGCGTGTGTGCACCACCAGCACGACCGCTGTTGGATCCGACCAACCCCACGTCCATGGCGTGGGCGGTTGTTGCAACACACGCCCAAAGCTTAACTTTACGAAAGCTTTACATGATTTCGAAATCGTTTCGTATCATTTCAGAAAAAATCGGACACAAACAAAATTTTGCGCAGACTTTAGTACAAAATTTATATGTTGCGCGTCGGTTCGGGACGATTCCCGTTTTCTGGTAATGACCCGCCAACCTCACGTGCTGTTTGCACAGAGGCACGCGAATAAAAGGAGGAGAGACGGACATCTTTTTCAGTACCGCTACCTCTGGACACACAGAGCTGTCTGCTGTCCCACCACCGCTACCTCTGGACACACAGAGCCGTTGTCCCTGCTCGGCCCTTTTGGTTTTTTTGCGTGTGATTTTGTGATTCGCCTATTTGCCAAGTGGCGTACCAGGGACCTCGCATTCGCCACACAATCGGAGTTGTAGTTGGAAAGGACACAGATACACGCAGACCACGAACACGCACCATCGCCCTTACTCTCGGGGCGGTGTACCTCATACTACCCCTCACGGAGCGGCCAGACACCAGGACAGACGACGCGATGGCGGTGGTGGATGACACGCAGGCGTTGGACTTCTCAGGTGTGGAGCTCCTCATGTGGGGCAGGCGTGTCCTCAATTCCCTCTCCTCCTCCCCCACCAGCGGGCGACGACACTCGAAAAAGGCTACACCTCGACTATCCTCCTCTTCTCCTGCTTCCCCCTCTTCCTCACCCGGTTGGCTTCGACGCTCGTCACCGTCACTCTTTTCATCATCCTCAACAACAACCACGTCTTCACCTTCAACTACGTTATCGAGGTACAGTCTGTTGTAGCTCCCTTCTCTTTGGATCGACACTCATCACGTGTGTGTGTATCCATACGCGCAGCAGCAGCAAATGCGACAAGAGTTCCCACCCACGGGAAACGAGCAGCAACGCACCCGCTAACGAGCGGAGTGCTCCCTTCAAGGGGGATGGCTACTCACACTACAACGAAGACGACGGTGAGGAAGAGGAAGCCGGGGAGACGACGCGGCTGCTCTGACCTGGTCGAGTGTACAAGTAGATATATCACGTGGCAAGCCATTGGACCCAAATTGAATATTCGGGTCATTTGCGATAAAATCCACCAATCGTAATAATATTAGAAACAATATATATAAATAATTAAAAAAATGAGGTACCAGACCTCACTGTGGAACTGCGTTGTACACTGACACTGGTTGACTTTAGTAGTGCGGCTGAGAAATAAAAGGCAATGACTGTTGCGATCAGGAGTGGTGGCTCTTGATGGCGGGCAGTCGGAGGCGGGAGGTGAGGAAGGAGGAGAGGGCGACGATGCCCAGATGGAAGAGGATGAAGCAGTTGGCGATGGCAAAGTGAGAAATGGAGGTCCCGATATCGCGCCAGCTGCCTGTGTCACGCACGAGGAAGAGGAAGTTGAGGCTGAGCACGTCGGAGAAGGCGATCACGAGAAGGAAGGATGCGGAGAGATCGAGCCCCGAGGAAGCCACGATGATGTGGTAGGCGCAGGAGACCAGCACGAAGGGGAGCAGCAACTTGGTGATGAGGAGACCACCCATCACCCAGGGGTTAAAGATCGACATGAAGCGGAAGGTGGAAGACACCTCAAAACTGCTGATGCTCGCGATGTTGCCGGTCCCGAAGAATGCCACGTAGCAAACGTACAGCTGAGAGAAAGAGAGAGTTGGTTTGGCAGTGACAGGATCCTTTTGATCACAAGCAACCAACGGGAAGTTGCGTACGAAGAAAAGGGCAATTCGAGCGTCGCTCACGGTGAGCGCACGTGTGGACTGAGCTGTCAGCACTTGGGGCCTCTGCCCGCGGAAGATGGCAGCTTCGAGATAGTACCACAGGTGCAGCGTTGCGCTCAGTGCGCAGTAGAATAGCACCTCGTATCTGTAGGCGATCGCACATCACACCGTGAGGGCCATCCCCAGTGAATGCAGATATTATAGGGGAGGAAGAGGTGCTTACGTACGAGATGCTGAGGAAGATATAGGGAGGCGCAAGTGCAAGGAAGAGGTTGAAGAGAAAGGTGCTAGGATGCACGCTGAACACGAATGGTACCACGAATAAGGATGCTGCGATCAAGGGATCAGTGATACAAGTGATATGAACGCATCTCAAAGAGTACTCTTGGAGTGGGGTAGTACCGAGCGCCATCCAAGCGATTGCGTGATTATAAATGGAAACAGGCAGCTTATTTTCGAGGCTGTGGTTCGTGCTGCTGACAACCCACACCGCCACTATCACTAACAGAAGCTATCGATCTGTGAGCTCGATGCTCCTTCTTCATGACGGTAACTTCGTATCACATACTTGGATAGAGGCAACGCGAGCTTCTGCGCGCGAGAGGGTGGGTATGTAGCGAATCTTGAATCGCTCCGATTTCTCTTCCTTCTCCTTGCCCTCAATTTGAAGTGGTGCTCGGGTCGGTCGAGGAGCTAATGCTTTCACAGCGAAAGGAAGCGCTCCCAGGGCGAAAATGAGCAGACCGCCAGCACATCTGCGTGCGCAGCATTTGGGCCCAGTCTGAGCAACAGACACAAGTGAGGGGGGGGGGCGATACGTACACGAGTGATATGGAGGAGCCGAACTCAACAGAAAGAAGTGGGAAGATAGACAAACTGGTACAGCAGATAGCCCAGCTAATCGCCAGCCCATTGCTCACGTTCGTCTCGCGGATCAGAGGCCAGCATCCTGCGAACAGTAGCACTGGGCACAGCAATTCTCGGTAGAAGTAGCTTGCCACCTTACGCGGCACAAAAAAGGATCAGCATAATGCTGGATGAAGATACCATATTGATCATCTGTAAGCGTACCAGAACCTCGAGAACGGTAAGGAAAATGGTGAAGATGAGGAGGGCTCTAACGATGGACGGGAAACGGATGACAGAGGGCATGTAGTGAAGAACAATGTGCCTAGCCTTGTATATCTGAGCCCAGAACAGGACTAATCCATAAATGAAGTCAGCCAAGCATTGGATTATGCAAGCAGTGTATAAGGAAGTGCCGCACCAGGGAAGAAGGAGTAGAGGTAGTACTGGACAGGTGAAGAATCGAACCAAAGGAGTGTGAACAAGCCAACACCAACTGCGCCGGCGAGGAGGTTTGTCTATATGTTCAGCGGAGTCAGCAATAGACAGCACGAAGCGTAGAGGCCAGGGCATAACGGTGTACATTGCGAGTCGATTGGGCTAATCGATGTCTCACGTACGAAGGCAGGTTCGTGTTGTGGGCAACGACGTGAAGAACGAGGAACATGATCCATCCCACATAGCCGAGCGATACCACTGACAGTAGGAAGGGCCAATCATAAGTTTGGAAATAGTGAAGGCCGTTAAGTGAGAGGTTAATCAGCTCGTTGGACAGGCGCTGAGCTTCTGCGTGATGACCCGACGCAATGTGTGCACGGATATCGCGGATCTGTACATGAAATGGTGAGTACAGCGTCATCGCCAACTAGTTTGCTCGACAATGAATATAACCTTGGTTTCGGCATCACGAAGAGGCTTGAATGGCTGAAAGAGAAGTGAGGTTTCACGCTTCAATTGAGCCTTGCGTACGTATTGCTCATAAATTTCGAGAGCATTCTGTAAGAGGCCGTCCGAGACACTCAACTCAGATGAATTAATGTAAGCAGTCGGCAATACGCCGACCGAATTGAGTGGGTATGCCAGTCCAGCAAAGTAAGACTGTCGCACAGGAAAGGACTGGTAAGTAAAGGTGACAAAACGAAACCCAGTAGTAGAAGTTAGACGCACAATCAAAGGCGCGACGTCAGCCTGGTCTACATCAAAGCGCGGAAGACCAGTCAAGTTCCACTCTGGAGGGGGAGCGAGGGAGTCCTCCTGCGGTTTGCTCTGCATGAACAAGTCAGGTTAGCTGTTTTGTTGCAGATCATCGGTAGGGCAAGCTGATTGGTACCGGTGATTGCGGCTTTCGCGCTCCAGCGCCCCACACGACCAAAGGGGTTTCGGTGTTGTCCGGATGACCGTCGCCGTGACTTCCCTAGGATGGACACGTAGTCACACCTATGTCTGTGGATCGGTTACCGAGAGGAGAACGTGAAATTGCGTACCTTATTGTGCATGCCATGGTCAGAGGTGAAGACGTACGTCGTCTTGCCGTCACCATAGTATCTCTCAAATAACTCATAGAGTCGCTGCACGCCATGATCGACTAGATCAATATTGGACATATACCTGAGGTATAATCAATCCATGATTAGAATCTGCCGAAGCTCGGTGTCATGTGCATCTTCACTGCGTACTCAGATGAGTACGGCCTATGCGCGTGACCATTTGTGTCAATGCCCAGCAAATGCAGGAAAAACACGCTGCGCTCCTCATGCAACTGGGAGCCCGATTAGTGGCGCAGTAATGCTTACAGCATAGGCCAGAGTGCGTACTTGATTGCTCAGAGTCTTGTTCTTCACGGAGGAGGCGAACACCTCTTCGACGCGATCAAAAACCCAAGTATCCAAGTTCGACGCATCTTTGCCGGATCCCGTGAGCTTCCTGAACTCTTAGCCATCAAAGGAAGATCGTACCTGAGGCAAAGTCCTCTGAGTCGGGGTGGTACGAGTGAGCGTACATGTGTGGAACATTGTGCGCAAACATCGGCAGAATATCTGGACTGCACGCAAAACAACACAGTGAGCTCCGATCGGTGGTGTGTCCTTCTCAATGTACGAACCTTCCCCACGACCACGACCGCGAGCTCTCATTGAAGACAGAATCGAACTCTACCGGATTGGCCTTCCATCCTGGTATCAGCGTCGAAGAAGGTGTTATATATCACGCCAAGTCGTGCTCCTCATCACACAGGGGTGATAAGGCCTGCACCTTTTGTGACAGCGGACACATCCTCGTAGAATCCGGCAAACAGAGCAACGTGACCCGGCCTGCTTTCCGTCGGCACGCGCGCATGGGAAATGCCCCATCTGCACGACATGAAACATCAATCAACGATTTCTTGCCAGGCACACTGCATCATAAGCTTGGTGATGGTGGTGCACCACCCATCCAGCAGCAGCGGTTGTGTGCACAACAGAGTAGTGCGCGGTACCTGCCGTGCTTCTCGACAATTTCGCGCAGGAAGTACTTGCCGCTCCCATCCTTCCGGTTCACGTGGGCCAGCGTCTCGAATAACTTGTCCGCACGCAGCCCGTCCGCTGCACATTCAAACAATTGATTTTTCAAAATTAATTAAATTGTACGAATTTGCTAAAATAATGTAAAATAATAAATAAAATGGTAAAAAAAGAAGGGAACACGTGCCAACGAAGACCAGGACACGGCGAGCGGGAGGAGCGAGAGAGGAGGCGTGCGGGGTCATGCCGTGCACGATGGGCGAACGGAAGTAGATGTCGATGATGCTGAAGAGGTACACGCTGTGAAACAGCAGCCCCACCACCACCAACCGCCGAAGGTTCCACCCACGCGCCACCGCCGGTGCGCTGCTGCCTCCACTCATCTCCCTCACACTAAGTTTGCTAACTTAACTTTTGAACTAACTTAGTTTGGCCGGTTTATCGATGGCGATGTGGTGGGTTGGGGTTTGGTGTCTTCGGATGGGGTGAGAATACGTGCCGCGACACACCACCATCATGTCTCAAATGCAGCGATTCTAAATTGAAATTTCGGAGCAAGAATGGAGATGCCCATTTACCGTCGACAAAGAAATTTTATGGAAATTCAAAGAAACACAAAAGAAAAAGGAAAACAGGCCCAGAAAGAACGAAAACGAAAAGGAGGCTGAGCACGCGGAAAACCGGAATGTTCATCCACAGCATATTTATTGTCAAGCCGTCTGACAAAAATATTCTTTACAGTACGGAACCCTTCCCTTGAAAACGAAATTCCAACTTTCACTCGCCGATTAAATCAATTTCTTATTGGATATTTTTGATTAAATATTATTTTTTTTCAAGTATGATAACCAGAATTGGTTTTGTTGGCCGAACAGGTCGCCACTTTGTAGAGGAGCCCAATACGGAAAGGGCGGATGAGTGGCAGGAGGCCCTCTACAACGCGACTGCCGATACGTGGCCGACCATCAAGCCCGAGGAACACCTCATTGCGGTCGTGGAGTACGCGAATAGTGTCCTTCTGTGTCGTTGTCGTTGGGGAGGAGGATGATGATGACTCCATTCAAGATAGAGTCATGGTGTTCAATGCAAGAATTCACGCTAATGTATGCATGTGAATGTGGACATGACTGTGCAGTAACAAGTTCGTCGTCTACACCCTTGTAGGTGAGGTGCTCATCTTCGTCACTGGGCAGGAGGTCAAGGCGGATGAACTTGGCCGTGCGCATTCCCTCATTTCGATGCACATGAACCCCTTTGATGTTCTAACGCTCTTACGTTCATGACAGTGTCTGAGGTGTTGCAGGCAATTGTGAATGTACTGAACGAGTTGGGAAAAAAGAAGGGCAAGTTGGTCACGGAGGAGGGTATTCTGGCGCAGTATGCTAAAGTGTGCATGTGCCTGAACGCAATCGTGCAAGCTGTACGGAAACAGTTCTCGTCATTTGTGCAGAAGCAATTCCTCACTGGCCTCGTTTCTTTGCCTCCAGAGTGGAGTAGTTCACTTGCTCGACTTTGAGGAGATCCGCGGTATGGTCAACATGAAGTCCGAAGAAGTCAGGGCGAAGAGGCTGCAGCGGGAGCAAAAAGAACAGAAGAAGCTGTCCAAGCCGCAGCCGCCACCCTTTAACCTTCTTGACTGCTTTGCCACCCAGCCCTCACCCAACAAGCCCTCTCAGTCAAACTGAAGATACTTCTTCAGTCGGTCTAAACTGTACCCTGTCGCAGTAACATGTATATTTGAGATACCTTCACCTCAACTCTTCTCTCAGGTCATCGTTCCGTTCAGCAGATTGTCTCGCCGGGGGCCTTCACCAGGCGCACATCCACATGCAGCCTCGTCCGTTGCACCAATACCCTGGAACGTACTGCTGCTTACTAGTTCTTGGTTGCTGCGGAACATATTGTGTGTATTGGTGAGTAACTTCACGTAGATTCGATGGTGTTTCCGGAATAGACTTGATGACGCTATCGCGAGTTACGGGAAGACCCAGGGATCGCTACCTGAAACAATCCGTATGATGTTTGTTACCTGCGTACACTCCTTGATGAATAGGGAAGGATATTAGTGACCTTTTGTTGACCTGATATTTGCTTAGGGCACCCATTCGATGTTAACATCGAACCTGCCTTGATCACCGAGCAGTCCGCAGCAAACGCTTCAATTTAATTTTCACCTGAAACGAAATTGTTTGGGAAAGGATACACGGAAAAGCAAAACAAGAAAATAAAAAAAATAAAAAAATAGCATAAATAGCGTGTGTTTATGAGGAGAGCGCCGACAGGAGTGATCTGCTGTGGTCGTCGATTGGACGTACTCGCACGCCAGCTCCACTTCTGCCGAAATAACACTCAAGCGACGCACGTGTTGACTACGTCCGCTGCGAGTAGCGCCACAAGTAGCCGCAGATCGATCCATTTCGCTCCATCTCGTCCAAGCATGGCATCAGACGGCGACAAGCCTGGGGCCACCCCTGCTGCCGTAAGTACTTTAATTGATTATGATGATTACTTGCTCTACAAAATCAATTGGATTATTGCATTAATTTCTAACATCCCTGGTGCTATGTGGATTGGATGCGTTCGTACTGCAGTTGCTGGTGGACCCAAAGGACACGATCTTTGCCAAGATCGTGGACGGTTCCATTCCCGCGAAGAAGGTGTTCGAGGACGACCAGGCCATCGCCTTCCACGACATCGCACCGCAGGCGCCCACCCACATCCTCATCATCCCTAAGAAGCCCATCGGCGGTACGAGCCAGCCTTTCCGTCCCTTCTGGCGCATAAGAACAGGATTGGACTGAAGGGATCGTGTGTGTGTACTTGCAGGCATTGGCGATATCAAGCAGGATGAGGCGGCACTCGTGGGGCACCTCATGTTCGTGGCTACGCAGGTGGCACGTGAGCAGGGCCTGGGTGAGGACGGCTACCGGCTCGTCATCAATGAGGGCAAGAATGGGCAGCAATCGGTCAGGTGGTTCCATATCCACCTCCTCGGCGGCCGCAAGATGAGCTGGCCGCCTGGCTAACAGGAGCCAATCGCCATCCGTAGAACAGTTGCGCAGCTTTTGCGGTTTGCACTTCGTGTTCAGTTCACGTGATGTGCAATTGTATCTTCTTACGAAAGGCAACTGCTTCAACCACGTCAAGTCGCAGCAGGACCCACAGTACCGGAGGGAGTGGGGTGGAAACAACAGCATGTACTTACATTCACAGATTCCTTAATCACCGTGCAGAGCAGCTCATCATGCACGCACATGCTGCAAGAAACAAAGCGTACTCTAGGAGCAGTGACCAAATGGAAAGGCCGCACCACATCACATGTCCTCGGCCCAGCGACGCAGCAGGTCGAGCGCTGTATCCCCAGCGTAATCGGGAGAGAGGAAGCTCGCACCCCTTCCGAGAAGGGCATCGATGATATCGTGGTGATGTTGTCTGTCCACAGGTACGAAACAAGCGTTAATGGCTGAAGCGCACTAGAAAGCATTGATCGCTTCATGGCTCAAGATACCTGACGGCAGCATGGAGTGGTGTGTCGCGGAAGAGTGAGCCACCAGGAAGTTCAGCAACGGCCGAGTTACGCCTGGTGCTCATGCGAGGCTCTACCTCGGCTCCCTTATCGAGCAGCAGCTCCACGATCGCGGTGTGCCCTGCCTTGGCTGCAACGTACAGCGCCGTCTGGTTGCCCACCCGTCGATTGACGTCCGCACCACCCTGTTCGATCAGCAAACGGGCCACCTCGAGATGACCGCGCGTACAGGCATCAATGAGCGCGTTCGTCTCGTGGCCACCAAAGGCGTACGGCGCATCAACATCCTCGATGAGGTGATGACGTAGCAGGGCATCCACCTTCCTCACATCGCCCTGACGCACGGCTTCGCGAAAGCTCACCTGCACCTTCCTCGCACTCCGCTCACGCTCTTCTGCTTCGCTGAGGAGACGGCCCTGCACGAGCCGCTGACGTATGGGTGGCGGGGACACGCCCAACTTGGTGAAGTAGAAGAACTGGTTGAGGGTGTCCATGTCCTGCCTCAAGTGGTGGTCCATCAATCGCTGCATCTCGGCCATGTCCGCCTGCATGCGATCTTCCATATGCTGCATCCTCTCTTCCATCTCCTGCATCTGCCTCAAGAAGTGGTAATCCATGGTCACCTGCGGTTCAGAGAGGCATAATCATCAGATTTCTGATATATCGCTTTCGATCTCCAAATTATAGAATTGTACAGGATGTCGTACCTACGAATGAAGATGAAAAGAGTTTTTGTCAATGGGGTGGGGTCTGATCTCTCTGTGTGTGCTGTACAAGTCCAGTGGGAGAAAAATTGTAGTACTCAAGCATTTTCCCTGGGTGCCGAGTTGTCCTTCGTGGGTATTGCAAACGTAGCAGAGAATTTTTGTCCTTTTCGTCCGATTTTCCTCCAGGTTTCTCACTCTCATTCCACACATAGCACGCATTTTTAATTCCAAAATCAAAAGGTAAATTGAAATGCAATTCAACAAATCCAAACACTTAAGCATGATTGCTGAACTGTCTCGCCTTTTGAGACAGCAGACGACACACGTCTGAACCAGCCGAAACAGCAAAGCCATCATAGTTTGGGTAGTTGTCGGTAACGAGCATCCAGAAGGCCCAGGAGTCGGTTCGGTTGTACATTTGATTGGTCCACTGGGTGTAGATCTGTACTTGATCTGCAAACAAATGATAGCACGTAAGATGGACATGCACGTACAGCTAGATGTGGAGGGAAGGTACCCCAGGAGATGCCAAACTCCTCAATGATGATGGGCTTGCCTACTGTCTGGTGTGCCCACTTAGCGTGATCGGCAATCCAGGTGTCCGCCCACTGCACGCTCTTGCTCCAGTGCGACGGATACATGTGTGCTGTGAGGAAATCAATAGTGTTCACTCTACCAAAGGCGATGGTGTCCACTCCCGTGTAGCAATCCAACGTCCAATCCCAGTTCACCTGAGAGGATCTGTAAGCAGAAGGATACCTCTCTGTTTACTAATTGTGGACTGTGTTGTACCGAGGCACCATCAAAGCAGCCGAAGCCCTCATCGCCCACTGCAACCATGTGATTAGAATCGATGCTCTTAATGTAACTGCTCATCTCCGTCACCCAGCGAGTCAGTATCGCGGCGCCCGCGCCGTAATTGCAGGAGCTAGAAGTTCCTGTGTGTCTTGCGTATAGTAAGCTTGTTGATTGACTCCACAACGGAAGAAGTACCATAGGTTCCCGAGCCCTTGCATCGAGGCTCATTTGACAACTCCCACGCGAAGATAGCAGGCTCATCCTTGTATAGACGATTGGTGTAGATGTTGCGCCTGTTTAAGAGGTGGCTCACCCAATTCTTGTACCACCCCTTGATCGTCGCATCTGTGTAGAAGTCGTCATGGTAGGATGCACCCTTCCACCTCACGTACTGGTCCATTCCACCAAAGTCCTTCCAGTTGTTCGTCAGGGCGATGATGAGCTTCACATTGTACGCAGCCTGTGTTCGTGTGTTGCATCCCCGCAATCAGGTCAATCCAACAAACCTGCAGCATTGCATCATGATCCACCAAGGAAGTGGTACAGCGCGGGCAACAACGCGATCGAGACGTTGAAGTCCGTTGGGGCCATCATTGAAGGCCGGCTTGGATCCGTCCCAGTACTGGAAGTAGACGCCCTCCTTGATTCCGTCCACCGAGTTGGCACCGTCGGAATAGCCCACGTCCAGGAAGCCCCACACTCGCACCACGTTGAAGCCGTAGTACGACGCGTTGCTGAACAGGTTATCCACCATGTACGCGGGCTGTATGTACACCACCAATGTTCTTTATCAGCAATAAATATATAAATAAATTTATTATCTCTGCAACTTAAAAAATTAGAAATATGTAAAGACAAAGAAAGGGAGAATCACCTTATAGTGGAGGTAGTAGTTGTTGGTGCCACCAAAGCGGAACGCCTTGCCGGTGTCCCGGTCGACGAACCCGGTGCCCTGCCGCTTAATGAACCCTCCCACCACGCTCGTGACCATCAAGGCCATCACCACCACTAGCGTCGACCTCCACGCCATGGTGATCCCCCTGGCCTGTCCTGTATATCGTATCGTGAACGTGAGAAGGCGTATGACTATCCGGTCAAGCTTGTAGCAGCACCTGCCCCGCGGACATTGGTTTACATACGCCCCTTTCACGATTGGTGGATCCAGAGGAATCTGAAACATCCATGGAGGAATTTAAAGTATTTTAATGAATTACCAACCAATGCGGGCAGGTGAGCGACAAGTGCTTGGAAGATCGTGTGTGGGGGAGATGGAGCTGAAGGTGACGGCTCATTTCGTTCTTCTTGTGCTACTCGGGGTGCTCCTCTGCCACGCCTCCTCCTCACAGGTCCGCTTGCATTCCTTTTTTCTCATTTGTTACAAAACGACGACAAGAACACCACAAAGATCTTGATTTATTTATATTTATTTATTTATTTATTGTAAAACTATTATTGATGAGGTGCGCCTCGTTGATGGCGAATAGGAGTGTCACGCGGGCGGAGTGCGCCAGGACTGCTGTCCGCCGGGGTCGCCCTGCTCTGCCGACGAGTGCGCGGCGCGCGGCTGCTGCTGGAGTCCAGCGTATCCACCCAATGCGTGCTCCTCGGGCGGAACGCCCTACTGCTTCAAGCCCAACCCTGCTCTCCTGGGTTCGTCTCCCTTGATAAGCGCGTGTTCCTTCATCACACTCACCACGTTGCTGTCTCTGGTGGCAGGCTATGGTCTCAAGAGCATCTCCGAAACCGATTATGGATTTGAGGCTACGCTGGAGCTCATCGATGGCAAGAACCTCTTTGGTCCCGACATTGCCACGCTGCACATGAGCGTGTACTTTGACACCCAGGTTTATTCGATCGTTCCGATTTGCTGAGCATTTGAAGCAGACAATCTAACTTCTTCGCTGCACAGACGCGTCTGCATGTGAAGATCTTTGATCCATCTCATGAGCGTTGGGAGGTGCCGCGCGTTGTGCTCACAGGGCTGCCCTCCACCAAACCGTCGACTACCGACTACGTGTTCAGCTACACGTCACGTCCCTTCGGCTTTGCGGTCAGCCGTAGGGCAACCGGCGAAGTTCTCTTCAACACCACAACCACCGGTGAGACATCTGTGGCCATTAGCGTGAGAATTCAATTCAGGCACCTAATGAGTGTGGATGAGCAGGTGTGTTCAACGGTTTGGTGTTCGAGGATCAGTACTTGGAGATCTCCACTCAGCTCTCGCCGAACGCAAACATCTACGGTATTGGAGAACACGTTAAGCCCCTTCGCCTCAACACCACAGGTTTTCTCTACACTTTGTGGGCGAACGGTGCGTCACACCCCATCACGATTGGTGAACCACCGTGCTTAATGATACAGCACAGATAATGGAGGCTCTCCAAGCTTCACGAACATGTATGGCTCCCATCCATTCTACGTGGAGCTCCGGGAAACGGGTGCCCACGGTGTATTCTTCCTCAACAGCAACGGTACCACGCTGCGCGGTACCACGCATTTATGCATTGCACTCGAAATTGACCTGATGGAATAGGCATGGATGTTTACGCTGGTCCTGAGCAGCTGACCTATCGCACCATTGGCGGCATTCTCGACTTTTACTTCTTCGTGGGTCCTTCGCCTGAGGAAGTTATTCAACAGTATACTGATGTCATTGGCAAGCCCTTCATGGTACCTACCCTCTATCGATTTGCTGTTCCCAGCCATGCGTAACGATCATTTTGATCATCAGCCGCCTTACTGGTCACTCGGTTTTCATCAATGTCGCTGGGGTTATCGCACCCTTTCTGGTATGAGCACACTGGACTTGAATGACATTCATAAACGACCGTTACCTAAAAATGTTATATTATGTCAGAGGTTGAGTCTGTGGTGGCCAACTATTCCCTGAATGATATCCCACTGGATACGATGTGTAAGTCTGATGTCTCGAATGCATGCGCATGTTATTGTAGCTCATTGCATCCTCAAATGCAGGGATTGATATCGATTACATGGATCAGTATTATGATTACACATGGGACCCTGTCAGATTCCCGGCTGCGGTAGGTAAGCCCTGTTTATGGTGCAGTGGTGATGTCTGATTGTTGCTCTAGGAGGTACGTAAGTTCGTGGACAAGCTGCACAGCAACGGTCAGCACTTTGTAGTCATCGATGACTGTGGAGTTCCCAACGCTACGAGTACGCATGTCGTGATCTCTCCAGTTGCTTTCCTCTTCTGACCAACCAGCATCGGTAGACTATGATCCGTATAAGAAAGGCCTTCAACTCGATGTCTTCATCAAGCAGAGCGATGGTTTGGATTCCTTTAAAGCCTTACAGTTTGAACAAAGCACCTGATTGGATGTCTCTCTATCTTTAGGAAAGAATCCATACATCGGTCGCGTCTGGCCAGGTCCCACAGCATGGCCCGATTTCTTCAGTCCTAATGCTGACAAGTACTGGACATCTGCCATCAAGACTTTCCTGAGCACAGTTCCTGTTGATGGTAAGACTATCCCTACATTCTTGGATGTGTTTCCTATTAATGATGGTGATGGATTCAATTACAGGACTGTGGACTGACATGAACGAGCCAGCTAACTTCTGTGATGGGTATTGTGAGGGCAACCCCCCACCAAAGGAGGGTGGATTTGATCCCAACTATCCCCCATATGCCATCAACAATCGTAACTGTCGGTACGGTTTAGACTAGTACAAACATGTATGAGGTGTCCAGAGCTCATCAATAATTTGATCCGTTTGCTAGTGCGCCGCTCTGGTCTCACACTATTCCTCAGGATGTTAAGCTCCACAATACGATTGGTACCATTCTCTCGACTATCGGATCACCGTGAGTTCATCATGTTTACCTGTCTATGATTTAGAGTATAACGGACACAATATGTACGGCATCACTGAGGCTAATGCCACCGCCATTGCTCTCGAAGGCCTCCGTGGCAAGCGTTCCTTCGGTATTGTGCGCAGTCTCTGATAGTATTCCTACATAGTCCTAACATGGTCCTCACTTGTGCCTTCGACACAGTATTGAGCCGGTCTACCTTCCCAGGACATGGTCGCCGTGCTGCCCATTGGCTGGGTGATAACTACTCCACATGGGATGACCTCTACTACGCCATTCCGGGTATCCTTGCCTTCAATCTCTTCGGTATTCCTCTTGTTGGAAGCGACATCTGTGGCTTTGGTATTCGATTCAGTCCCCATCTTATAGATTGCACATGCTGATCGATATTCATTTCATTAAGCTGGCGAGACTACCGAAGAGCTTTGCGCTCGCTGGATGCAAGTTGGTGCATTCTATCCCTTCAGCCGTAACCATAATTCAGTCGGCATGAGCCCTCAAGGTAAGACATCTTGTATTTCTTGTGTCTACGGGTTCGGAGGTCAACTTGCCACCATGCGCAGAGCCATATCGCTGGCCTTCTGTTGCGGCCATCAGTCGCTCTGTTCTTCGCACACGCTATTCGCTTCTGCCCTATTACTATACTCATTTCTTCCTGGTACGTGCAGCAGTGCCACTGCGGATGCGTGAAGATTTATCTAATCTTTGTGTGATTTGTAGGCCCATGTCAATGGGTCCACTGTCGCCCGTCCCCTCTTCTTTGAATTCCCCAAGGATCCTGAAACTTGGGATATCGACAGGCAGTTCCTCATTGGCGGTCATCTTCTTATCTCGCCTGTGCTTCAACAGGTACAGAAGGACATTCCAATTTATGTACATAGGTAACTGTAGTGAATGGTAACCAATCTCAGGGCGCAACTTCGGTGACCGCTTACTTCCCGGGTGAGTTGTGGTACGACTACTTCACTCGTGCTCCTGTCACTGACGGAAGGGCGACCTGGCTCACGCTCAAGGCGCCACTTAACACTATCCCGGTAAGCCACCCAATCATAGCGACGTTTATTGCCTTACCCCATTTTACAGGTGCACATTCGAGGTGGAGGCATCATTCCTTGGCAGAAGCCCGAGCTCACAACTACGCTGACGCGCAAGAATCCGTATGCCCTCATAGTGGCGCTTTCCCTCAAGGACACCGCATCAGGCCTGCTTTACCTCGTGCGGCATCCCCTGTCCCGGTCGTGTGTTAGGCAACTTTGCTTACTGGGCCATACATGGCAACTCAACTAGGACGACGGAGACAGTGTGGATACTGTTGAGAGTGGGCGATTCACCCTCATGCACTACACGGCCATACAGACTGTGCATTACGGACAGGTAACGGCCGAGGCTCGTGTTGCCAAATATGCTACCGAGGTATACCGGTTACCGCCATAGCCTTGAACGTATACACCTGACTAACTACTTGGTTGGGTACGAAACAGCTTACCTTGGACGTTGTGGACGTGATGGGAATCAAGTTCAAGCCCAACAAGGCAGTCATCGACGGCAGGCCTGTCAACTTCAATTGGAATCCTTCCGCCCTCAACCTTGTCTTCCACAACCTGAGTGTCCCCATCACCTCCTCCTTTACCCTGACCTGGACTTACTGAGCTGGCCCAGCACGGAAGCTGATAGCTCTTGTCACTTTTGGAGAACTAAGAACGAAGCAAGACATGCTCTCCGAAACGATTTGGGAAAATCCAAACACTTTCGTAAACTTTGTGCTGCACACGTGTTGGCCGCGGATGCGAGAGCAGCTGTCCCGTCGGGCTGGCGCCCACCCCCAGCGGGAGGGCGATGTAGAGGCCACTCTGTCCCCCTCCTCCTCGGGCACCTGGGACCATGCTCCGCCCGCGTCGACACCCGCTACATCGTCACCCGTTGCATCGTCATCTCGACGCACGGTTCTCGCCTGGCTGACCGCGCTACGTAGACGGCCACGCATTCTGTGGGGCATTGCAGTCGGAGTGACTGCCCTCGTGGTCCTCTACTTCCTCTACTTGTCTTCTCTCGGTATGCACCTTTCCGTAAAGATAATCTCTTTTCATTTATTTATTTAAAAGTATATTATTTATTTATTTTATTTTTAAGTTTAATGATCTTTATTTAATGTTGGGACAGATCAGCGGAGAGTGGTACTGGAAGTGATGCAGTGCACGCACGACGTGTTCGAGGAGCACGGCGTGCCCTACTTCCTCGACTATGGCTCCCTTCTCGGTGCTATCCGACACAAGGCACGTCCTGCTAGCTCTTCGCCAGACCAACTTCGACATTCGCTCAAGTGGTATTTGTGGTGGTGATGGTGTATCACTCAGGGGTTCATCCCGTGGGATGACACGAACGACATCGACGTAGGCGTGCTGGCCTCAGACACAGGTGCGCAATGCTGTTGCCTCGAATTCTCTTTGGTGATGATTGTGACTCATTCTCCTTGATGATCATCAGACAAAATCTATGCCTTGGCGCCCCTTCTTTCCCAGCTGTGCGGCTATCATATGATCCATCGTTCCGATGTGGCCTACCTTCCAGGCATCACTGCATTCGTTATCAAGGTGCGCACTACTTTTCTTTGCGTCACCAATCAATCAAAGTTAACTTATGCACTTGGCGAGCAGAAGGGAGCTTTCCGTATTTATCACAATCGTATTACTCCTATTTATGTGGACGTGGCGGACTACGAGGAGATCGAACCCGCAAAGGATGGAAAGGAAGCAGTCTTCACCGATGCGCACTATCCTGATCTCGGCTTTCGGTTTCCACGTTCCAAGCTCTTCCCGACCGTTGAATGCTCATTCGAAGACCGCGTGTTCCGCTGTCCGCAAGACTCTGATTTTGTGCTTACGCAGCAATTCGGTAGCGACTGGCGCACACCGAAGAAGGACTTCAAGCCCACTATGGTGGACCGCACCTCTACTCCCCCTACGGCATGAAGCCATGTACATTCGAGGAAGGTGATATGTACAGTTGAAGCTCCCAGTTCGTCACGTGAACTCTTGGGAACGGTCATAGTTAGTTTGATTATTTAGGGATCGTAGAAGGTGGACTTGTGTGGACGCTTGTAATGCAAATCTGGGAACACCTTCCGGTTCGTGAGCGCCCCACTTCGGTCCAGTGGCCATCGCGCATGGAATCTGCAATGTCATTCTGTCGCTCAGTGCTCGCCATGTTGTCACGACACCAAATAACCTTACCTGACGGTGTGCGGATCGTCAAGAAGTCCTCTTCGTAGACGTTCGACGCCAGTCCAAGCCACCATCACGCCGTTGTCTGCATGGGAACCATATCGAACCTTGTGCAATTACCTCAACAGTGGAAGAAGCGAAGTACCGGTACAAAGAGGCAATGGTGGGAAGATAGCCTCTACTTGATGGCGCTGCGCCAGCTCTTCGATCATCCTCCGTATGAGGACGTTGCGCGCGGCACCACTGATGAGGCCATACCTGTCATCAGTACATGCGCACGCAACAGCCAGAACTAGAGCGTATATATACCCGCAGACGACGAGACTACGCGGTTGCTTCTCGTTAGCACGACACCATTCGAGAGCGCGATCTGTCCGCTCCTGCAAGTGACGCACAGCGGTAAACTGGAAGGAGGCGGCTAGATCGGCAACTGCCTTCAAGTCCATCGCCGAGGCACCGCCCAAGGCGTGTACCTCTCGGACGACCTGAGTCTTAAGTCCTGAGAAGGAAAAGTCACAGTTCTTCTGTTTCGTCATCGGCACCGCGAATCGGAAGGCATGCGGATCACCTTCGCGTGCCACTCGTTCCAGCTGAAACTGAGCATCAGGATACTCTAGCCATTTTAGAGTATGTAAATGGAAGCGCACCGTTTCGCCTGCTGGTTCATTTTCTCGAAGCGGCTGGAGTTCGAGCAATCGGGCGATCTTGTCATAGGCCTGAACATCGCTTGCTTAGTTCATGGCTTGATTGCGAACCAAACTGAAAAAGGCACATTATGATGTACCTCACCTGCATGTTGTGCAATCAACGCAATATCAGTAATCATGAAATGATTCATCACTTGGGAAAGTTAGACTCACCCAAGGAGTCATCTAGGGTGCCCTTTAACCATGAAGACAACGTCTTGTTAGTTATTTTCAACAGCTACGGAGTGGGGGAGAACGCACTCCGAGAAGTAGATAGTCATTCACGTCTTTGGCGTAGAGAAGCTGCGTATGGCCACCCGAAACCAAACACACCACAAACGGGAACTCCAGTCTTGGCTCAGCCAGTCGTGCAACCAGCGCGTGCGCCTGTCCATAAGGAGAGCCCCGATCAGCAACGAATGAATCAACCATCACTATCGGATCATGGACCTCGAGATGATTGACGGCTATAAAGGGGATGCTATGCTCGATGGCCAAACTGCGAGCTTTCTCCAGACCCACGGAAAGGCACAGCGCGAGTCCTATGTCCTCATTTCTATGGTCATCATCACGCGATAGTCTGCAGATGATCAAAATGCGGAAGGGATAAGCTCACCTGGCCCGGCCGTCACGGCGACGGCGGCAATGTCCTGCAGTCGACGGCAGTGTCCCAACACGTTATCGAGGAGGGCAGGCAGATGGCGTTCGTGCTCGCGGCGGGCGATGTGCGGCACCACGCCGCCCTCGCTTCGGTGCTGTGGCAGACTCGACGAGAGCGCTTCGCACACCACATGCCCTGAAGTGGACACCAACGCCACCCCGGTGTCGTCACAGCTAGTCTCGATACCCAGCACTACCCTATCTTCCTCCGTCGGAGGTGTGCCCTTCCTTCCGGCCTTGCGCTCTATCCCGCTGAGGGTGTGCAGCGTCGCACCACTCCATCGCTGCCTTGAGGTTTTCACTCCCGGTACGCGGAAGGTACGCCCACCAGGGAGCTCCCATAGCCCACACCCCAGCCGGAGCGTGCTCCCTCTTGCCTGTGCTGCGCGCCGCATCTGCTCTCTCAAATCAACGCAAAGATTTCGTGATTTCGGAAATCGTTTGAAATGACCCTAAATAAGCGACAGGATAAATCTGGACGAAAGTTAGCGCCAAACACGTAAATTCGTGTAGAGCGATCGAGATGAAAGGGCGGATCTATTGAGACGGATTTGTGTGGAACTACGTAGGACCATTCATTCTTGGCAAATAATTTGTATTGAAATCCTCGCGTACTGTTTCAACTTCGCTTATACGTACGTCAAGAAATGATGGTGATCCGACGAAGGTGGGTGGAGGTGGCGTACGCGTTCTTCTTTCAGCATCTGTGGTTGCTCACCGGCCTGTGCCTGGTCACCACCCTTATCGGCGTACTGTGGGGATGCATCGCAAACAACCACCTCCCACCCGAGTTCCCCAGCCCCAGCGACACCGGCGTCTTCCAGCCTGAGGTATTCCCATCTGTTATATTTTTTATTTACAGAGAATTCCATTTATTAATTATTAAATTATTTTGAGTATATAGGTAGCTTTCCAATTTAAATTCAAACATTTAAATCATTTTCACCGGCGATCTCATATCTGTGGGATATGGGACAACACAGGGCGCGTACTTCACGTTCGGTTTGTTCTGGGCGATGGTTGGGTTGGCGGCGACCATGGGACGACACTTGCTGGTGTTTGGGATCTTCTTGGACGATCAGCGGAAGCTCTACCGCACTGCCACCACTGCTCATCAACACCTGAGTGTTCTCTACGGCACCGGAAGCAGCAACGTGAAACGAGGACTCTGGTACAGCATCACATCCATGCTGCTCTTGGAGCGGGATGACGCCAAGTTGCTCAAGATGGGCACCATCATCGGCATTGCCGGTGCTTGCTTCGGCACCATGGTTGCTGCCTTCGATGTTCGCAGGTACCTTCCTGTACACTCTGCTGTTGCCGGGTCCTCAAGCTGTCACTTACCTCAGTGGTTGCAGACACGTGGTGCTTCATACTATCGGCGCAGCATGCTTGTTTATCTTTACAAATCTCTACTACTCGATTCTTCTGCGCATTAACTACCTGGTGATGGAGAGGTTTGCTGTCATTCGTGAAGCTCGCAGGGAGGAGCAGGTCCGGGCACCAAACATTATTAGTAACACCTTCTCGTCCCCTGCCGACAACTCATCGAACTCGATCACTCTTACGGACTCGACCGTTACTACCGAGTTAACAGCGTCGGGAGTCATCGACACGACCAAGACCGATGATTTGAATAATGATAATGGCAACGGACCGCGCGAATTCAAGGCCATTGTAGGTGCCTCGGGAAGCGTACAAAATCTAACTTGGTTGCGCGTGGGCAGCGTGATGATCTGCTGGTTCTGCCTCTTCGGCATCATCGGTTTCCGGCTGCAGTTCGTGCGCGAAGGCGGACACCAGTCGCGCGACAAGGAACGGGTGGCGTTCCTTATCTTCTGGGCCAACTTGTTCGAGTGGATCTGGCTTGGTCTCGTCCTCGTGTACGGCTTCGTAGTCTTTTACTGGGTGCGCTTCTCGTGACGTCAACTTTGATCGATACCTGAACTCATCTATCTTCGCGCAGGACTACTATCACTCACCCGCGTCGTCTCCGTTCTTCGGCTTCTCTACCCCAACCGCAGCGGCGCGGGCTGGCGGAAACCATCTCGTGCGATCGCCCCATCCTCTCGTATTCCGAATCCGTTGCGAGGTCCAGCGACCTGATGATGTACACATTGTATAGCCTATTCTGCTGGCAGAGAGCATATGGCGTACGTGGTACTTCGATTATCGCCTGTCACGCGGGAGCCCCCGGGTTCGATTCCCGGGCGTTCGGAGCATCGTCCGGACGTGGTGTAGTGGCTAACATGCCTATCATCCTCCACTTGCCGCAGCCTCTCTTCCTTTTGCCTGTTCCTGCCCCACTCCATGGAAAACACTTGCGTTCCACAGAAGGAGATGCCCACCATGATGACGAAAGTTAGGAGGAGTGTTCAAAAAGTGGGTTCTGGAGTACGGAGGGAGCTTCGTGGAGAGCGCGTTAGAGGATTCCTGACGGAAGCCAATACATAATTGGTGGGAAAGGAAATGTAGGCAGAATTTCGTTACCTCCGAGGAACACTACACTTAGCTTTCTGCGCGAAGCCTCTTCGTAGACTTCCCTCACGGATGAGGTATAAATGTGGCATCCATCCAAGCTTCAGTCACTACTAGACCCACCACCCTACCAGTACTTGATCTCCACCGCGAAGCACCGAACATCCCAACACCATCCCTAATGCGACAGATTGCCATCTCTTCGTGCCTGTTGGCCATGCTCTTCATGAGCGCCACGGCCGGTACATCTGTGCAACCACTTTCGTTCTTCACTTCCAAGATAACGCTGACACAATCCTTCATGTAGCTCTGGCACCACTGCACAAGGCCGTGGACATCAACGCTGTGCACAATGAATACATCGTTGTGATGAAACCTGATCTCATGCATGTTCAGTGTACTGCCTGCTCTCTTCACACTTGCTACCAAGGTCAATTGACAATACTGTATACAGGGCACGGATATGTCAACGATATGAAGCTACTATTTGCCAATCAGCCTGGTGAGATCGTGGACTCGTGGAATATCGGGAACTTCCGAGCGATGCATGTGAGAAGTCCTGCCAAGTACGTGCTTCGCCTGTGGTCTGTTGACCCATCGTATACTCACCTTTAATCGCCTGTGCTGCAGCTCTGTCAACTTTCTGCGCACCCACCCTCATGTGGACTTCATCGAACAGAACCAAGTCATCAGCGTTTCCTCCTGTGATACCCAGGATAACGCTCTATGGGTACTCCTACTTCGTTTGATGATTCGGTGGTGAGATGAGCTTACACTTCCACGGCACAGAACCTCCAGCGTGTGAATGCCCATCCTATCAGCAACATGGACGGCAAGTACGGCTGGGGAACTGACGCCTCCGATGTTGATGCATACATTGTTGATACGTACGTGGTCATGCTTTCTGGCTTGTGACATGTACTTACGCTACCTGTACCCGCGCAGTGGCATCCTTACCACCCACAATGAATTCACCGGTCGGGCCATCTGGGGTGAGAACTTCGCCGATCGACAGGACACTGACTGCAATGGCCACGGCACTCATGTCGCAGGCACTGTTGGGGGCCACACCGTCGGCATTGCCCGCAACGTCACTCTCATCGCCGTGAAGGTTCTGGGCTGCGATGGCAGCGGCACCACCTCCGGTGTCATCTCTGGCATTCAGTGGGTCGGAGAGTCTGCCCGCCGCCGAGGGCGTAAGTCCGTGGCCAACATGAGCCTTGGCGGAGGCTACTCGGCCGCGCTCAACCGCGCCGTTGCTGGCGTGGTCGACGCTGGCGTGGTCTTCGCCGTAGCTGCCGGCAATGAGGACCAGAACGCTTGCAACACCAGTCCCGCTTCGGAGTCCAAGGCCATCACCGTTGGAGCGACCTACTACTCCGGCAACTACGCCGAAGACATCCGAGCCTACTTCAGCAACTGGGGATCGTGTGTTGACATCCTCGCACCCGGCCAGAGCATCAAGTCTGCTTGGATCGGCTCCAATTCTGCCTACAACACCATCAGTGGCACCTCGATGGCCTCACCCCACGTGTGCGGTGTTGCAGCTCTCACATTCTCGGCCAACCCTCAGTTCAATGCCACGGAGGTCAAGGAGAAGATCCTCCGGGACGCCACGGCCAACGTGATCGACCTCAAGTGCAAGTCCAGCGCATGCTCAGCCACGCCGAACAAGCTCCTCTATACTGCGCGCTGCTGAGGCTGTTGCCGCCTGCGCACCTCTTCTGTGTGATCTTCCCTGCATTATATCATTCTTGATATTTATTAGCCAACTTTTGCTTGTAAGTTCAGAGCACCCGTCTCATGTCGATGTGAAGGATGTCAGTGCCGTCCTCGATGTAGGGCTCGCCCTCTCGCAAGAAACCCGCGCGCTGGTAGAACCCCTCTGCGCGGGTCTGCGCGGAAAGCACGACTTCGCTGTGGCCAAGCTCTTGTGCCTTCTGCACCAGCGCCTCCAGCACCTTCGCACCGACCCCTCGACCGCGCGCAGAGGGCAGCACCGCCATCCGCCCAATATGGCCGTCCGGAAGCAGTCGTCCCGTGCCCACTGCTTCCTCGGCACTGTCGAGAAAGGCCAACGCGTGCCAGCACGCTGCATCTTTGTCGTCGAGCTCTAGCTCCGCCGGCACTCCTTGCTCCTCCACGAAGACACGCATGCGTATGTCGCTTGCCTGCCGCTTGGCCTCGTCCCACCGCATGATGCGCACCGCTGTGTCGCCCGACATCTCTCCAAAATAAAAAGATAAATCAGAGAAAAGAAACTTTTCTAAGTCGGAATAAATAAATATGAAGGACTAAAACGTCGTCCAGCTATTTCTCGAAGAGCTGGCGCAGCTCGCTCAGAGCGAGCCCGCGTGACTGCTGACTCGCATCCGCGCCGCCTGCCAACGCACTCTGAACGATCGAACGCTTTTTCTCCTGTGTGTATCAGCAGAGCAAGGGCGATCAGACGAGCTGTAGCGTGTAGCCGTACGTGTTGCGTACCTGAAGCTCGAGAATGCGCTCCTCGATAGAATTCTTGATGATAAAACGAATGACGGTCACAGGTCGTACTTGGCCAAGGCGGTGAGCTCGATCGATGGCCTGTTGCTCAGCAGAAGGATTCCCTGTGCGATGAAAGTGAGAAGTTGATCTTTGGAGCGATACAAGCTTCTGATGATGTGAGAGACAACGTACACCAAGGGTCCACAAGGAAGATGTGAGACGCACTAATAAGGTTGAGCCCGCAATTTCCCGTCTTGAGTGAGATGAGGAAAACGGCTACACTGGCGTCCGCCTTGAAACGTGCAATCTCAGAAACTCGCTGGGCCTTTGTCATTGATCCTGTAACATAAAAAAGTCAGGTCGGAAAGGTTCTCTTCTGGAAGCTTGCTTCCTGTAAGACATACCATCAAGTCGAGTGTACTCTATGTTTTCCGCGTTAAGCGCAAGTTCGATGAGATCAAGGCACATGGTAAATTGGCTGAAGATCTGATGCGAGCACTTGTGAGCGACGAAATGAGTCTCACATCAGGCTAGGTAGTGCGGTACCAGACACTTACTGGTCGGATCACTGCTGCGCATACGTCTCACCTCCTCCAAGAGAGCACTCACCTTAGAGCTTTGCATAAATGTGTGGCCGAGATCGCTGCCGTCGAGCCGCCTTCGTACACCTACAGATGCGGAACGGCCGAAATCATTCCACTTTTCGCTCGCTTCTTCACTGTACTGAGGAAACGCGTATCCCTCACTTGCCTCTTCCGTAGCTTCTTCTTGAGGCGAGAAATTATCACTAGCTTCGCTTTCAGCCTCCTTTCTTCTACCTATAAACTCCAGCTCCATCCCACGATGCACTTTCTTCTTTTGCTGTGGTTTCGCTACTCTGGCGGAAGGATTACTATCCGATGCCGATTTGCTCGAACCGAGTAGGCGTAGCTTCTTGACGGAGAACTTATGTTGACAACAAGGGCACTTTCCCGTGTTCTCGCCTGCATACTGGTTCTCCCAGTACTCCTCTATGCACTCTCGGCAGAACATATGTCCGCATGGTGTCTCCATAATATTGTCCTGACCAGGCACACAGAATGAGGAGTTTGTCTTTGGCAGGCATGATGAGAATAAATACCTCTAAGGCGTTGAAACACAGGGAACATATTTGAGCTGCATGATCGTCGCTTCCATCAACGCCTGCGGATCTCCCCCGCTTGGCCACTGGGGTGAGTATATCAGCCAGCAGCGGCATGGGCAGATCGAAGGCTCCGTTGCGGCGCGTTGGTGTAAGGCTGATTGTAGCTGGCGACTGGGTGATTCCCTTGGGCCTGGGCGGCGTATGCATCTCATTACCTGTTGTATCTTCGTCATCCTGCGGACAACAATCTTCCTCTTCCTCTGATGGCTCGGCCTGACTGCTCTGCCTGTTTCCCGCTTTCTTTAGCTCAAGAAGCCGCATTATGCGACGGTATTCGTCTTTAAGTTCAGCGAGTGTTGGTCGCTTGGTGCGTAGAGCCGGCATGGTGAGACACATCAGCACAATAAAGTAATGATTGCAGCATTGGCGTAGCCTTCAGATTGACGCGTGAGACTCAAGCAACTCACAAGAGCTAGAACGCTGTACCTGAGGAGAAGCTCCAAAATGTGTACGTAGTGATTAAGTACCGTTCCATGCTCCAGGTAGTCGTTGAACACAGACTGGGCGTTCTCTATGTGAATAAGGCCGATTAGCCCAGAAACTCTCCATCTCAAGTTAGGATATATTATACTGAATAAGGTGTCGTAGAATTGTCTCTCCATAGGAGAAAATTCAATCTCCTTCTGCATTATCTTGCAGGGCGGTAGTGATACAATTGGCTGGCCGTCGATCTTGTGCTCTCGCGTTCGTCGGAGAAGTATCGACTGCAATATATTCTGTAGTCGCTGAAAGCCGCTGGAGTCATTTCGCCGGATTGGCTTGATGACCATGAGATTCCACCTTATTGTAGCAATCTCAGAACTACTGAGGTAACCAATCTGAAACGCGAAGCTACGTACCACCAACTGTCGTTAAAGTTCTCTACTCTTAGGAAATGAAGCAAACTGAATATATCATCCAGGCTGTTTTGTATGGGAGTTCCTGAAGGAAGGAGGTAAGAATTCTGCAAAGATGTACAAATATCATCGCGTCACCTGTTAGACACCAGCGGCTTTCTGCCTGTAGAGCGCAGACAGCCTTGCACATCCGCGTATCCACATTCTTTATGATGTGGGCTTCGTCGAGAACAACACGATACCTATGGACAAAATAAGCCATCTGAACTCCTCAAACGGACGGCGCACATACCAAGCGATACTTTCCAGACAACCTATCGGACGGGGCATTGAGGCACGGCCAGTACTTTTCCCTTTGCCCTTAGCTCGCGTTACAAACTCGGCTGCTACCGTTCTGTATGTGGTTAAGACTACCGCCCGTAGCAATGGAAAAAAAAAATAAGGGTGACCGCCACAATGTCAATTAGATATGGCAATCTTAGTACCAACGTCGCATTTCTTTAGCCAGTTGGCGTCCTTAATGCGGCTGTTTCCGTAGTACACATTGACCTGTAAAACAGAATGAGTGAGTAAAGCAGGCCGACTATGACGAATGATTGTTAAGTTTAGAACCTGAAGCTGGCTCCCCTTGACGCGAGAGCGTATCTCATCAAGCCACTGGTCAAGCATCGACAGAGGACATACAATGAGTGTAGTTTTACTTGGGGAGTCAGGTGGCGCTGGTTTGTGCAGTAGCAACGAGAGCATTTGTATCTGGTGCAAAACCACATAGGCGGTAAGGACAACACCCTACTGAGCTGCGGCCGTTAGGACGTACCGTCTTTCCTAGGCCCATTGCGTCTGCAAGGATGCCACCCTTGGCAATACGTCCTTCGCTTTCTTGGTTGGTCATCCAGGCCAAGCCTTGCCGTTGATACTTCAACAGAGACACCTGAGAGCGATAATGAGCACCTTTAAATCAAAACAACGGACGCCACTGCCACCTTTAGCAACTGCGGCTGCTCGGCTTCTTCGTCCAGCTCAGCGTTAAGTTGGATCGAAGTGTAGAGATCACCAATCATGCCTTCGTCATCGTTTTCTTTTGAAGTATGTTCGATTTGTCTGTCACGCGAGGGTTGACGATTGCCGGTTGTCAGGGTCGATGTTGGTCTAGAGAATGTAGCAAAGAGACTCGCGGAAGATGTTGATGAGGACAGTCTATGAGGGCCCTGATCGGGCCAACTCGTATTGCCCTTCGCAGACTTCATTCCAATATCGCCTGTGGATCTCGAGGTCTGGAATTTACGTGCAGCTGTTGGTGCTAGTGGTTACCATATCTCAAGGCAAAAACTCCATCAAAAGCAAAGATACCTGATCTAGACACTGGTGATGACCCCATCGAGATGTGTGAAGCTTGCTTTTTAAGATTCTGCATAGAATTCTTGACTCGGTTTTGTATCCTGCGGTCACCCACGGCATCCTTTTCAAGGAAGAGCGCCGCTGAGTCCTGTTCGTCCCATGAAGAATCGATATCCTCCTCCTCCTCCTCTTCTTCCTCCTGGACTTGAGGGGTTTCGCTTTTCTTAACGATCGTAGTATCGAAGGCTTGCTGGCTTTCGGCCTTCTTGACCGCAGGTGGACGAGTTATTCTCTTGCGAAAGCCATCAACTTCGGACGGCGATGACTGAGCTTTGGAAGACGAATCAAGGAACGGTATGGGCGGCTTCACGTGTATGCGATTATTGCGCGTTGGGCTGGGCTTCTTTTCGTCAAAGACAATCTTCCGGATCCAGCCTTGTTGCGCAGGCTCCCTCGACCTTGCTGCAGATGGGCCCGCCGACATCCGTATGTCATCTTTTCTAACAGCTGAAGAGGCTGTTGAGGCTATCCTCGTCGATGAAGTAGTCTGACGTGGCGCAGCTTTGCGGTCAAAATCGTCATCATCGATTTCGATGGTATCGTCGAGCAAATCAATATGTTCCACCTTTTCGTTCCGAGCGCCACGCTTCACATTCGCGCTAGGCTGAAGTAGTGGTGGCCGTAGCTTGGTGGTAGTACGTTGTATACGGTTACTAAACGTTGCCGCCGACGGCGACCCCTTCTTCACAAGGAATTGATGAATGTTCGATTGCTTAGAAAGTGGTTGCTTCGCTTCATCGCTGCCCGCCTTATTGGGAGAGAAACTGAGACGCTTCCTCGCCTCTACCACTAGTGTTCGTGATCTATCACAGCGCACCATGCACTTAAGCCGCGCGTGTCAGAAATCAGATCAGGGCAGGAGACGTGCCTCTTGGCATCAGCTATCTGTACTTCGGGAGAAGAGCTAGGCGAAAGCCGCTTCCGGATGGAAGGCTTTCCTGAACGTCCAGTATCTGCTAGCAGATCCTCCTCATTAACGGAATCGGTTGACGGAGAATTCGCCACTGGCGAAATGCACGGTGAATGGAAGGGAGCAAGGTGATCGAGCGCTGGCTCAACGACCGACGTAGATGAGGAAGACGTTGAAGAAGACAAGGCCACAGAATGAAGATCTGAATCCTCCTTGGGCTGGACCATGGCTCGTTTCGAGTTGTCGTTGATTTGGTCGCGTGTATTATCAAGGCTCTTGCGCTTCCGATTGTCTGGCTGCGCATCTGCAGACTCGCCTTCCTCGAAAAGAGTGTTGCTGAAAGGAAACAGGCAGAAGCCGTGGCGGGAGGGGGACGCAGTAGGAGACAGGCTTGGCGAGTGAGAGCGTGATCCCGATGCCGACGAGGTTGGTGACGTTGTCAACGACGCCGGGGATCCATGTCCGGATGAGAGGACTCGCTGTGTAGGCGAACCAGGTGAGGGCGGCGCCAGAAGCTGCTGAGGCTTGATGTGATGATGGGACGTGGATAAGAGCGATGCGGAGACACGAACAGACGAAGAACGAGGCGCAGCACTTGCACCGCTGACGTCTGTCTGCCGCCCATTGCTCCCGGCAGAGTAAGGAGAAGTCACCGAGCCGCTCCTCCGCTGCGGAGCGCCCGCAGCAGCGGTGGCCGCCGCACCGAACAGGCGCGAGCCAAGGGCAGGCGTGGGAGTGGCCTTGACCAGTACCTGCACGGACGCGTCTGCTGCGGCGCACCCCTTGTCCTGCCCCTGCGGACGAGGAGGCCGGTTGTGCCAGTTCTCCTTCCCTTCCCCGACGTCCGGCACCATTCCCCGCCCCTCCTTGTAGCGCGTAGTGGCTCCCAAGATGGGAAAAGATGTCGAAGGAGATGGCAGGACGCCTCTACACGCCGCACGGAGAGGGCTGCTGGTGCGAGCAGGAGGAGACGCAGGAAACGCCCCTTCCTCTACGTCATAGTAGGGTTCTGTCTCTGCCTGGAGGGGGTCGAAGGGTACGCACGCTCCTTCCTCTTCCTTTGAACCATGGTCGCCATCTCCGTCCTCTTGGGTACTCTGCTCTGCAATGTCCCCAGCGGCCTGTGGCGGTGCAGCGACGGTACTTGGGGGATGATGGCAATAGTGCAAGCCCCAGGGTCCCGCGGTGTCCGAAATGCCAGGTACGGGACGAAGAATTAGATCGTCGTCATCTTCGTAATCCATGCACGGCCAGTACAACAATTCCTCTTGGAATGCATTTCATCCACCAAAAAGAAAAAAGAAAATATAAAAGAAAGGAAAAGGAAACAGCCCGGTATTGAAGAAGCTCTGCAAAACCACACAGCTGGAAGGTACACAACTGCCATGGATAGCGGGACGGCTACCACGACACACCCCAGCGCCGAGTTGTGGTGCAACACCGCAGTAAAGGCGGCGCGGCAGGCCGGAGACATCATCGCCAAGGCCTTCCGCGAGACGAGCTCTGACTCCACAGTGGAGCGCAAGTCTCTGCTGGACGTGGTCACTGAAACGGGTACCGCCAGTGTGGGACTAGAGTTTGAATCCCTAAATTTATGAAAAAATGAGCCCATCATAATAGCAATAATTATCATAAACTCAAAAGAGAAATGCCCAATTCGTGATCACAGACAAGGAATGCGAGCGGGTAGTAATGGACATACTGCGAAAGGCCTTCCCCGACCACCACTTCATCGGCGAGGAGACCTCCGTTGATGGGCAGGATGACCAGCTTACCGATACCCCGACGTGGATCATTGATCCGCTTGGTTGATCCCTGACACTTGCCTTCTCTGAGAAAGAGTCACTCATGTGTATTGCTATGGCCAGATGGGACGATCAATTTTGTGCACAGGTTCCCGTATATATGCGTTTGTATCGGACTTGTCGTCAACAAGCAGCCGGTCGTGGGTGTCGTCTACGCTCCACTGCTCGACGAGATGTATATGTCACAGTAAGCCTATTAATTTTGCGTCATTGACCCTTCCAACGCGGTACGCAGGTTTACAGCTATACACGGACAGGGAGCTTTTATGAACAACCGCAGAATTCATGTTTCCTCAACTCAGTACACTTATACAAGGTGCTTACTTTACACAAGTGAAGATTCATGGTCGTCTTTCTCCCTACAGGCAGCTGGAGAGCGCAATGTTAGCGACTGGCTTCCCCAAGTACAGAGAATACCTCAATTTTCAAATGGCTGCGATTTACCAGGCCTTATTATCCAATGTGCAGGCTATCAGGTGCATTCCTTAAGCACTGCATTGGTACCATTGTGTGTATTCATCTGTATTGGTGCACTACAGAGCGAATGGCTCCTGTGCTCTGGATATGTGTGGCGTTGCTCTGGGGAGACTGGAAGCATACTACACATGCACAGGCGTTCGCACATGGGACTTCGCTGCCGCCACAGTCATCGTTCGCGAGGCTGGTGGCGTTGTACTCGATCCTATAGGTATGAACTGTATACATTTAAGAGCAAGATATGTGTGTAGTTGGGAAATACTCACTCACTGGGGCAGGCGGAGAGCTCGACATCATGGGAAAGCGTGTATTGGCTGCTAACAGCCGTACCATGGCCGATCGTATTATCGGCTTCATTCACAATCGCTGCTTGCCGCAGGATACCGGAAGCATGCCAAACATGTGATCACAGGATGGAGCTGTTTGTGGGAACCGAAGAAATCATTTTCTCTTTCTTTTCGTTTGGTATCTTGGCGCCTTTTGCTGGCCCAGCGCTACGGCGGCGCTACACGCACTCTGGCTGGACGTCTGTTGCAAGGTGTGTACTTCGGTTTTATTTATTTATTTATTTTGGGTATTCATATAGTTATTTAATATTTATTTCTGATTTGTTTTTTTATTTTAAGGCCAATATGCAGGCTACTCGACGTAAGGAAAAAGGAGGCATCGTAGGCGGGACGTCCGCCTTCTCCGCTGACCCCATCGCCGAGCGCGCACTGATAGCGGGTATTTTAGTAGAAATTCAAATTTTTAATTGAATTATTTTTATATTATTCAGAAAAGAGAATCAAAAAATAACCTGAAAAATGCTGTTGCCAATTGTTGATGGCAGCGAGTGATGTGTTCCCGCGCGATTGGAAGTCATTCAACGACAAGAGACTCAACAAGGAGGTCCGCCGCCTGATTGCGATTATCAAGAACAGTGCTGAGGTCCGTTATGGCCTGCAAGCTTTGTCACTGCGCAAACTCACTGAGTCAGCATACAGGATCAAGCCAAGCGACAGAAATGCTTATCTGTACTCGACAACTTGGCATGGCACAGTCGCACCAAGGCCCATCTCTTTGAGCCTGCCATGGGAGCTGTGGACCTGTTGTTCCTCCTTGCTTTCAAGCCCCATCCTGATCCCCGTGATGCATCTCTGCGATCACAAGCGCTCAACACTCTCAACAAGATGGCTCTATCCAATACGCAGGCGCTGTTCAAGGCCGGCATCCTCCAGAAAGCAATCGCCCTCGCAGAGCAGCAGCAACAACTCGGCACTGTTGAGGGTATCTCAGCTCATCTCAAATTCACGTGGGCTTTCAGTCCTCCAACACTGGGCATTACAGGAGATAGTGCGTCTGCCATAGAGGCAGAGCTCAGACAGAAAGTGTTACTCTGTGTAGCCAACATTATTCTCACCTATGCTAATGACAAGGTGCGCTGACCTGTGCTAAGGCTGCTTTTAAAGCTAACCAACTCGAACTACTGCAGGCATTTAGAGCGATATTGTCCCTCGGCGGGTCCGGCGCTACAGGAGATAAAGGCACCACGGCACTCGATCTTATGCTCTCGTTCGTTAACAATTCATCGTACAATCTATCCATTCGTGGGTCCGCTGGTGCGCACATGTGGCCACAAAGAAAGCAAAAGCAAATCTGGTTGCTAATCACAGGCTGACAGGAATGGCACTCATGAAGCTCTGTGAGATGTGTCGGCGTGGCGAGGAGAGCTGGGTGATGGTAAGACGCAAGGTGACTGAGTCGAATGCCATCAAAAGTCTCGTACTGCTCCTGTTGCGAAAGGATGATGAGGAACTGACGACAAGCGCCTCGCCGACTGGAATCGACGAAGCGGCTTTTACGAATAAGGCCATCGTGCTGGACGTGCTTTATGCTTTAAGCAACTTGGATTCTTTCGAAAACGAGACCGAGAACGGCGAGATAGGCGAGCGCATCATCAAGGCCGGCGGCTGCGTCATCGCCTGTGCATTAATCAATCGCTGCGCTGCCGAATTACAGCAACAACGACAAGAAGATGACCACCAAGTGACCAGCAGCGATGGGGAAACCAACAGCAGCGAACAGCAACAACTCAACAAGAAGGAGGCGCGTACCAAGACGCGTCTGGAGGTAATCCGAGCGGCAGTCAGTCTTCTCTCTTCGATGGCTTTTGCCAGCGGTACGGGATCTCCTTCCTTTTTTCAGTTTGAGGCGATCATCTCTCGTTTTGCTTCCGTTCTTGGCCGGCCAACACCATTGTTGTGGTGGTGTGCCGTACATGCACTGAGATCTCGGAGTGAAATTTCGCTTTGAAGTGCACCATCGCCGGAAAGGACGCTGCCCATGGGCAGCCAACAGAGGCGACACAAACGTATCTCTTTAGTTTGACAACGAGGGTCTGTGTACTTCAATTAAGGAGTGCATAGATATTGGAGCGATGGCCAGCTTCGTTGCTCTCGCTTTGTGGCGAGGAGGGTTGCTCTGCATCAGCCTTCGTGATATCCTGGCCAGCCGCCGAGGCACTGAGCGGCGCGTTGCTGCTGACGTCGCCAAGCGAGCCCTTCTTGCGGCTACGCCACATGCGCATGCCACACTTGTTACACACCCTGACGCGAAGCGGACCCCACAATCAGCACGCGGAAAGGAAATCACGGTGGAGACGCATCAGGAGATGGCGTACTTTTGGCCACTGGGCGTATTGCGCCACTGCGTCGTGTCGGTCGATCCACACTCGCAGCAATGATGGCGTGGTGGCGTACGCTTCTTGCGAATGGTTTTGAAGAGGGATGACACCGGAATAGGTGGCGCGTCGCTCTTCTCCTGGCGAGGCTTGGCCCCGTTGGCAGATGCCACGGCTTCGAGCAAAACGGCCAACGCCTTGGTGTCCGCGAGCCCAACAAACTTCTTGTTAGCGTTGGGTGGGCGCGACTCGACAAGCCGCTTCTTCATATCTTCCCGAAGAGCGATGGTTTGCATCGCTTCCCTCACTTCACTAGGGACAGCGGGCTTGGCAGCCGGGTAGGGGCAGTGGCGATGCCTACTGGAGGAGATGGCACAGGACGAGCGGTACTCCTGCAAATTGCGCGCAAGTCAGTCACGTGATGATCAAGAGCGAGCTTGCTCGATATGAGGCCGCCAGGGCACGTACTACAGGGCTCGGGTAGCCATAAGCTGCCGAGTGGTGGTGGTGGTGGTGCTCTGCCCATCCCACCCCACAGTCGCAACCGCAGACTGTGGGGAAGGACCAGTGCAGATGGGTGGCCACTGGAGGAGGAGGCGGCGAGTAGACAGGCGGACTTCGAACGTGCGTGGGCTCACCGCAAAGATAAGATAGCGTCTCTGAGAGCATCAACAACGACGTGGCCCTCGTACACGTCAGAAAGAAGAGAAATAGGAATATCAAGATATCTCTGTTGGTTGTTGTGGTTGGTGGTGGGC
Source organism: Acanthamoeba royreba (assembly GCA_000826365.1). Taxonomy (NCBI): domain Eukaryota; phylum Discosea; order Longamoebia; family Acanthamoebidae; genus Acanthamoeba; species Acanthamoeba royreba. Next base: position 75,434 of record CDEZ01022904.1, on the reverse strand, counting down.
CAGCGGTCGAAAGCGCGCTGGATCGAACAGGCGTATTCGGTGGAGTGGTTGAGTGGCGGATCTTGTCGTTCGGTTGTTAGTTGTTCGTCGATAGGAACGCAAGAACGTAGTACGGCGAGCGGAGCTAGATGGAGCTTCGAACTGCGGCAGAGACGGAACAAGCTTGGGATGAGGCTCGGAGCGTGCGTGTACGGCAGTGGTTGGGGTGGCGTGATAAGATATACGAGTGGTGGTTGGGAAGAGCAAATGGACGAAAGCAGCTCGCGTTGGCGTTGGGTGGTGGACGGTGTGGCGGTGGGTGGTGTGTCTGGTGTGGTGCGGTGAGGAATACAACGGCAAAAACAGCTGGCGAGGCCAAGCAAAAGTGTCGGTGGTGCTTCTGTCTGGTGGTGGTCTGCTGCCCTTTGTAGCAGCACCAGACCAAGTGCAACGGAGCTACAACCGCACGAAGGAGAAAACGGCGAGCGGCCAGTGGTCGGTTTGATGTATTTTGGTTTGACTGCCCTATTGGGCGCAAACCACTACCACCGAAGCTGCCGTGACATCGGACCGACAGATCTGAGACATCGTGACCGTGTTATCACTCGCTCCCATTTTGGCACTTGTCTCGTCGCCGTCGATGCAGTCGACACTAGCGCGAACCGACCGGCGACTTGGGCCGGAGTGGCTGGCGATCAACGGGCAATATTGGGGAGCTGCAACCTCGGTTCAGGAATAGTTTGAGTTTCTGGGTTGCTCGACTTTTGGGCTACGTTGGAGCGGCCTCATACGCGCTGCGCACCACCACAGACAGTGCCTTTCGGCTTTCATTGACTTCCTTCTTCTCTTTCTGCGCCCCTTCCCTCTTGCAGATAACAGGAAGGCCATCGCCGCAGCCAAAGGGGTCGAAGCAATCGTTGCAGGGATCAAGGTACGCTATTAGTCGGCGCCCAGACGGTGGCTGAATGGCGTTCCCTTGTGTTTGGCAGGCCTGCGCCGGAGACCACCACACCATCAGCTATGGCTGTAGGGCGCTCTACGTCCTCGATAAGGCCCAAGTGGCCTATAAGGTGAAAGAGAAGAATGAAAGCGAGAGCACGCAGGCCGACAGCACTGATGACGAACGACCGCTTGTGGAGAATGCCGAACCACAGCTGGAGCACATGACCGAAGAAGAACGCAGACAATTTCAAAAGGGCCGAGAACGTATGGAAGCGTATTCGGAAGATCTCATCCCAATCCTCATCGATGCCGTACACAAGTACGTGCAGCTTGCTGTCCTCGCATAGGAGCCCAGATCTCCTGGTGAAACGATGACCGATCAGGACCAGAACTTTGGATCGGATGACGAGTGAATTACTGATTGATGGGTCTCGTGGGGCGCAGGGCTAAACCATCAACTGTGGGCTACCCATCGAATGCTGCGTACATGCTGCGACACATCTGTCTGCTCTTCTTCCTCTTTTCTTCCATCCCATCCATCTTTAACAAGGTCTTGTCGCGCGCAAGCGAATACAAGGTACTTATCCGCCGATTCGCGCGCGGTCGATATTGAGGCCACAATGTTGATGTGCACCTGCCTCTTAGTTATTAGATGTGTTAGTCGAGCTCCTTGATGGCACGGTCGTGGAGATACAGGTATCTTATTGGGGTTTTTCCTCTCTGTACTCCAACTCGGCTGACGCCTTACTCTTTGCCAGGTCAACGCCCTGGCCGTCATAGCAAACTTTGTGGAAACGGTGGAGGGTGCCCGTTATCTGTGTCAGAGCCCCAAACTGCTGGAGGTACCGTGATGGCAGTTTAAATGTTGGTACACTGGGCGCTGAAGCATCTAACTATGATGAAACTGGTACATCCTTGTAGCTGTTGCGCAGATACGAGAAGCTTGAGATGGACGAGGGGAATGTTCACCTTCTTGAGAATGCAAGCTACGCCATGCAAGGTCTAAAGCTCAAGGTCCCTGATGAACTCGACCGACTGGGCATCTCGTTTTCCCAGTTGACCTTGCAGGATGAAACAGGCTCAGCTACGCCTTCCGCGGAAGGTTTTGCTCCCAAAGCCCACGTAGCCACGGTGTGCTCGCATACTCATACACTCACTGTTTTGTTGGTACAACAGAATTAGCCAAGTGCGGACTATGTGGCAGCAGAGAGCAGCGACGCGGCGAGTATCCGTTTTGTGGAGGCTGCAAGAGAGTGGCTTACTGTACCCGCGAGCACCAGAAGCAACACTGGCGCACGCACAAGCCTGAGTGTCGCCCACACGCGCAGTAGCCTTCTTCTGATGTCGCGGCGCCAACTCCAGCCTATCGTCAGTCTCAGCGTCAGTCAGCCAGGACAAAGACAGCGCAGAAAGTTACCAAGCTTTGCAGCTCTTTTGCTCTAGCTGCGGTTTGGGAGCTCCTCCTTTCGCCATACGATACATTGATTCTGTCTGGCCATTTCTCACACGATCGGTCAGCTCTACACCAGAACAACATGAAACAACCTTTTGTGCAGATGTGTGGCTTGTAGTGGCGCTTGATCGGTTGCCGTATCCGCTCCTTTCGTGATGAAGTGGAAGGAGAGGAAGTGGAAGAGGATGGCATCCTGAATGCGCCGATCCGGTCGTGTCCTTTGATCACAGGAGGAGGTCGAGGAAGAGGAAATGCAAAACAGCATTTTTGGGGGGAGTCGCGAGGGGCCATCAGCAGCGGCGGCACAAGAGAGAGGAGAGAGAGATAAGATAGATGGATTCACCCAAACGGACCATCCCCGGCAGCGGGAACGTACGAGCGCATTCCCCACCAATACAAGCTCAGATCACAAGAGAGGAGAGAACAGCGTGATCGTACGAACAAAATGAAAAAGAGAATAAAAAAGATCACACGCATATTAAGATTATTCGTGTGAATAAACACAGAAAAGGATAACCAATAGAATAATCGAAATAAGTTGCGTCCAAAAACACCAACACCGCAATTGCACAACTACCACGGGAGCACCAACCACCACAACACTAGCACACCCGAAGTTGAAGACCAGAACTCCGACACCGGTGTGGAAGGAGGACCGGAAGAGAGGAATGATGACCGCAGAAGAAAGAGAGACAGGATAGTCTCACGAACACAATCCATCTTTCGGAGAACAAACTTAACCCAAACATGCATCTTTTTGGTCTCGTGACCACGCACACTTCATCCACCACCAACAACCACGACAACCACTACAACCACAATGGCATAGCGTGGAGCTGACACACGGATGCGGAACAACAGAAAACGAAGAGCTCGAACAACCACGGACGACACACAAGAGGACGAAAGCGAACGAACGACGGAATCCTCGTGGCGTACGCTGCCGGGGAGGGTCCGCTTGGGTGAATCCATCTATCTTATCTCTCTCTCCTCTCTCTCACATCTCCTCGCACGCGCGAGGCCCCGTGGCGCTTAGCCCTTGCCCTTGGTCCCATGCCCCAATGGGTGTATGTGAGGGATGGGGGGCATGTCTATGTACCCAAGAATGCTGCTCTGCATTTCCTCTTCTCAGGGTAGGAGAGGAGAGGTCGTCGTCTTCATGTTCTTGTTCTTGTTGTCTTCTTCTTGCGGGCGGGCCAACGTTCTTCTGCGGCTGCTGTTGCTACGGTTTCCGTTTCCGTTCCGTCCGTTTCCTCTTCCTTTCGTTCGTAACTTCTGGCGCATCGGAGAGCTCACCACCACCAACCTAAGTTCGAGTACTCATGAGCTCCAAAGAATACGGCCATGTGGGAGCCAAAGGCGCGTTCGGGTCTCCTTTGTTCGAGACACCACCGGCCATCGATGGGGAAGCTATCTTTGGGCCTGTCGTACGGCACCGAGTGCGGTGCATGTTAGGCAAACGAGGGGAGGAGCAAGACAAACGACTCTGAGAGACAAACCAAAAGAACAAGGCCGCGGGGACGGCCCGACGTCTGTTGGACGCCACACCAGGTGGCGGCTCGTTGGCAACCAAACGTTCTCCGATATCATCTTCGTTAGGTTCAACTTCCCCTTCGTTAGTTAGGGAGCCCAGATGACGACAATCGTGCTCGGCCATCTCCTGGGTAGTCCACCATGAAGCGTGTTGAAAGTCGAAATTTCCAAGTTACGCAACAGAAAATTCTAAAATGTTCGGTTGGCGGGTTTCCATTGGCAGTTTAGTGTTGTTCAAATTACCGTTGCCACGAAACCGGAGTACCTGTCGCTTTTTGCGTTAATTGACCAGATCGCCCGTATCTAAGCAGCAGGAACCATTCCGCATTCCGGGGACGAAAAGAAATACCGAAAGAAAAGATTCGGGAAAGTGCAATCATGATGGCGGACGACAGCGACGACCAAGAGAGGGGCCAGCTCACCCCGGCCGACCTCGCGTTCTGGGACCACTTCTACGGTCCTCGTGGGGAGGCCAACGGCCACTTTGAGTGGTACCTCTCCTTCACGCACGCTCAGCAGGTAACATTTTACTGTTTTCCTTCTCTTTTTTAGTTTATAGTTATATTGTTGAATATACAGCAAGCACATGGTGCCATTTTGGATGAACAACCTCAAATCGGGGCATACTTATATTTGAACCCAATATATAGTGCTATGCCCACTTCCTGTCTTCGGAGTCGCTGGTTCTGCAGGTGGGCTGTGGCACTTCATCCCTTGCTGATGACCTCCTACGATGTACCGTCACCTCTCTGCAGAGAGATATGGGCTGACATGTGCCTGTGCAGGCAATCTGGCGCGCCATGTAGTCTCCATTGACAGTTGCGCCCCTGCCATCGAGCAGATGCGCACGTCCACCAGCACTAGCAACTCATCAGTTACCCCGACCGGCAAAAAGAAGCAGGCTGGACGAGGAGGCAAGCGAAAGGTTGGTCGGGGTGATGGTGCTAAAGCTCCTACGGGGAATCGGTCCAAAGCTTGCGACTCAACACTCACGCACTCAGACGCCGGTCCAGTGGCCACATTTCCTCTCACCATCGGAGATTCAGTACTGTTGACGATTGCCTTATCTTGCTGGTGTTGAGCTTACAATTCATCAGCAGGAGGTACAGTTGGCCTGCCAGGGTTCAACCTATTTTCTGATGGACGCGTGCGCTATGACCTTCCCTGCGCATTCATTTGACGCTGTTGTAGACAAGGGTACTCTAGACGCCATGCTCAGCGTTGAGGACGAGGAACAGAGCTGGTACTTCGTTGGCCTTGATCATTCTCTTGATGTTACTTAACATGCAAATTGAACAGTTGTTGGCGGATGATGGAGGAGATATCACGAGTACTTAAGCCCGGCGGAGTGTATCTTGTAGTGTCTGGTCACCCAAAAGGTATCATTGTCTAGCGCTCTTCTTAAATCAATCTCACCATCTGTCGACTTGATCAGATTGGGTTGCCGGTGTCTTTGAAAAGAGCGGACTATGGAACATGAACGAACTCTACCACAGCCCCGTGCTAGTGCCTCTCGTTGAGACGGACAAGGAAACACCTGCTACAGCTGAGAAAAAGCAGTACCACATGACCTGCTCCTTCTGGGCTGTTCGTCCACGCAAACAAAGCTAAGGATTTTGAGGATTTTGAGGAATGTATATTTCCGGATAAATATCCTCCAATTCGCTTCCCCGTTTTCTGTGGGGGTGAAGATCTAAAAACGCCTTTTTCTTCATCGAGGTTCTACAACCAAACACCAATGCCGAAGATCTACATCGAATACTGCACGTCCTGAGGTTCGTCCCCCTTCCCCCACGGGAGATTTATTTGGTGCAATCAAGGGAACATAAATTGTGGCGAGTAGTGGCACCACGACATCAAAAATGGGATAAACCAACCAATAAAGTGAATCTCAATGGTTAATATATATATATATTCGCTAAAACTATATACGAACAGGGTACGGGTCCAAGTTCCGGGCTTGTGCTACCGCCATCGAGAAGGCCTTCCCGGATCTGGAGGTACTCGGCAACGCTAAGGGCAAACCGAGGGCTGGCGCCTTCGAGATCACCTCCGAAGACGGCACCGTCTTCTGGAGCAAACTCGGTACCGCGCGCCCTCCTCTCTCTCTTGTTTGTGGACTGACGTGAAGGGGTGTGTAGGAGGAGCTGGCTTCCCCGTTCCCGCTAAGCTGGTCGCCATCATGCAGGCGGCCTTAGCGAAGCAGGAGTAAGGGGCTGTGATGCCTCGCACGACGAAACCGAAGAGCCACGGGCTGTCTTCTTCCCTCTTTTGCGGAGGAAGGCGTGCGCTCGTGACCGGGGCATCGTCCCTGCTCCTTCGACGGTCATCGTTTCGAGTTGATAGGCGGTTGCAGCGCGCGAGGGCCCGGGGACTGCGTTCTAATGAAGGAGTGCGACTAAACGGCATCAAAGCCCGTGTTGCACGCCTGAGGCAACGGTCAACGCAGCTTCCCTAGACTCCTCGCCGCTGTTGCCGTCGTATCTGTACTCGACGCTGGCTGCCGGACGAGAGGCGTCCTGCTCTTCGCTTCATCATACGCATCTTTCCATTGCAACCTCTCTATCCCATCCTTGTTCGTTACATACATGTGCTTCGCATGTAGGTGCCTGTGTACGATGGATGATCTCAACAACACGCATTCCCACTTACTTGCAGCTGTTGTTTCAAGTCTCTTCCTTGTTTTTTTGGGCATTCCACCTGCTGTCAACAGGCCTGTCAAGGACGGACGATAGCGTGAGTGCTGGTCAGGAAGTCGTGGAAGAGCTTGCAGACGTCGCGCCACTTGTCGCCTTGTGCCAAGAGCGAGAGTTGCTTCTCCACACACATCAGCAGCTGCTTCAGGTGTCCCAGTTCCTGGTCCTGCTTTGCTTTCGCGTCCTCCTCGTCGCTGTCCTTGGGATTCAAGCTCGCGAGCGATCGTAACCGATCCTCCACGACCAGTCCTACGTCTGCTCCAGGTTTGTCATGCGTAAATGCTCATCACGAGTGGGTGATGAAACACGGGCGAACGAACGTACACTGGGTCATCAAGCGGTAGTACGGCAACATTTCGCAGAGCTGAACGTACGAGTTGCGCTGTCTGGAGCGGGCCTTGCGTGAGTCCACAAGCTCCTTCAGCTCCGCGAAGCGCTCCTCGATCTGAGCAACGCAGTGGTCATGAGATGGCGCCTCCATAGCAGAGGTGGGAATAAGGCTACCTTGGATACCACTCGAACGGACAAGGTGACGATCATGCGAAGCTGAACGATCGCGGAGAGTTCGAAGGGTGACAAGTAAAGGCTGGGTAGCCGCATGAGGTCTGTCTGCAGGGCTATGCGCTCCCCTAGAGTCACCCACCCTTGTGGTGTCTGCTCCATCGTACCACTTAAGTCCGTGGAGTAGGCAAAGAGCAGCGTGATCGACTGTTCTTGATGTTTGGCTATCACCGCATCAACGCTCTGTTTGACGAGGATTGTGTCGTTATTGCCGCTTTGTGCATCACCTTGTTCAAGTTGTTCAATTACTGAAGCTTGTGGCTTGACGAATTTGATCCAAGCGTCGAAGTAGTGGGCCATCTTTCGTACTAGCACGTCCTTCGTGTGGAAGGATGAGGTGTAGCTTTCGTAGAAGGCCTCAATGCGTTCGAATCGGCGTAGCGCAAGCTCACCTTCCCTCTCTGATGTTGCAGTCATATCGTAGAGGAGACACAGACGAAGAATAAGCCCGAGTACCCTATCGCACAGAAGCTTTGATATGCCCTCGGGGTGAGCTTCCTGCACATCAACATCGATTAAGGTCTATGCCTATTCATGTGGCAATGGTATAGAGTTACTCCATGTGAGATTCGATCACGCAAGCGTGGGCCCTCAGGGCAAGTGAAGAGGTCGCAAAGTGCTGTGAGGATGGAATCTCCTAGTTCCTGTAAGGTATCGTTATGATGTCGTGAGCAACATGACCCTTGAGAGCAGTGGAATCTTGAGGTTGTACCTGACGTAACAAGTTAGGCTGACCCGTCGTCTCGACTGTCTGGTTAAGTAGCACATCCAGCGTTGTGTAGTACTCATACATCACTAACATAAAAGTGAATTGAGTTATGGGAATTGGAAGAAGATGTAACGTGAGGTTATCGTACCGGCAGTCAGCATCTGCTGTGGCAGATTATTGACGGTTACGTAGCGTCGTCGAAGGCAATGTTCAAGAGCGGGAAGAGCGAACACAAGGCACTGATAGAACGAGTAGGGACGATTTCGGAGAAGGGCATCGATAGCAGAACGGAGTAAGAAGCGGCTGTGCTCAACTACAAAGCTTGATCGGTCGATGACCCAACAAACTGCAGTCAAAATTTTGATATCGTCGGAGGTGATTTCGTTGAAGGCGGTCATGTCGCTATCAGGCAGACTTCCTTCTACCGCAGGATCAGAGAACAGGACACAGCCACCCTTGATCCTCCATACGGGCTCCGAAAGGGAGGCGATTGTGAGAAGAGGTCGCGACGCTGGGAAAGCCTCCGTTGTGTTCGATGGAGCGTGAGAGGATGCAAGGGATGAAGGAAGAGAGAGTGTCAGACCAAGCATTAGAGAGACGTATCCAGAAAAGAAGTCTGCCTCGCTGAGGAAGCCATGCCAGCCGATGTTACGAATGTTCAACCCCAGCGGTGTGCCGATAAGTGAGCGAATGATTTGAATCTGAGTGGTAAGTCAGTTGAGATAGAGGCAATAGTAGTCAGAGTTCGGGTGGACCTTATGCGCTCCGAGTAATGAATTCAGTTGCGAAGTAAGCAACAAGTCCCGCAGGATGAGTCGTCCCTCGCCACTGTCCTGTAGAGTGAATTCACTCAGGAACAAACTCTTTCCTCTACGGCCCAGCAAATGGGACTACCTTGGTGGCAGACCAGTAAAGATCGGCGAGGTATCGCTCGAGTATAGGAGCAAGTTGGAGCAAGGCTTCGACGGACTTTCCTTGACGGTGCAGCTCAAAGATGAGCTTGAACTAACAAGAACAATGTGAGGGATGTTGCATGAACAGTTTTTGAATGACGAATAGGACTGATACCTCTGGTGCATGCTGAGAAAAGGCCGCAAAGGAATGCGCATACACCTCATTGAAATCAGCTTCCTCCAACAAAATAAAGTATCTGCGATCATCAAGCGGCGCAGGGGTGATAAGAACTACTCTGATGAACCGGACAGAGCTCAAGTGGAAATGGTCTTCTTACCGATGGATGGGCACGGCCGCTTTCTGCAAGAGAAGTGCCATGCGCACAATGTCCTCCCACACCGTTAGATCGTGTGCGCGCGCCTCCTCGGACAGCTTCTTTTCTTTGGCAGCATCCATGCTACTCAGTTGCTGTTGCTTCCCCTCCTCCGCCTCTAGCTCCGCGATCTCTCGATCGACCTCTTCCATCGCGCCACCACCCGCTGCCTTCCCTCCTCCCTTCTTCTTCTGCTGCTGTCGTGGTGCTCCGGACTTGTTCCCGCGTGGCATGCCTCCCTTCGGTTCCTGTCCGTTACTCTGCTTTCGAGCCGCGCGCTGCGGTTGGCCTTGCACACAATCCTGAGCACCGGCAGGAGGTGTCTCGGTCGCTTGTTCCGAAGCAGCCACACTGGCTTGCCGCTCGGCCAGCTTGTCCTGCAGGATTGCGCGCATGCGCTCCATGACCTCTTCATCCCTCTGGTGCCCGCGCACACGTACATCATTATCAGTTCGCCATTCATCATCATCATCACTCACTGCTACCGCTGCTGCGCGCAGTAGTACCTGCTGCTCGTCGGGGGAGGGCAGGTGGTGGGAGGGATCGAACATGGGCCAGTGGAGGAACCCCTCCTCGGTGACCCACCCGCAGGCCGCTCCCACCGCCTCTGCGAACGGCACCGCGGTGGTGGGGGTCGTGACGCTCTGCTCCTCCCGACGAGGAAGAAGGTGCCGCACTGGCGCCACCAGTAGTTCCTCCACCGGAGGAGAGAGGGACGATGCCATGCCTCTGTCAACTGGCCTTTCCATCCTTCTTCTCCTTCTCTTCTTGTTGTTTAGGTTGAGGTGGGCACCCAAGGATCACTGAAAAAACTTCGCTTTTTGTTTGGGTTTTGTCCGTAACCACCACCACCAGGAAAAGGGCGAACAATCAGCTGGATGGAGGAAGGGATGGCCTGTCTAGATGGGTCTTCATGGCTGGAAGATCGCGGCAAAGGCCAGGGGATCGCTGATCCACTCGTTCATCCACTTGGCCTTCTTGTCCGCAGTGAACTTCCAGCGGTGGACGGCGGTTAACTTGAACTCCTTGCCGGTGGCGTTGCTCTTGCCTTCAATGCGACAGAAGACCGCCACTTCATCGCCATCGGCGCTCGTCATGAACGTTTCAGGTGTCCACACGGAAAAGGTGAGCGTCTGGGAGAGCTTCTCGAAGAAGGCGCGCAGCTCGTCGGCGCCGTGAAAGTCACCACCCACAGGGAGTATGGTGTTCAAGTGCCACTCAGTGTCCGCACTGCAGTGCGCGAATAGGCCATCCAGGTCGTTGGCCAGAAAGGCCTTGTAGAGCTCCTTACACACATCCAGAGCGGTCATCTTCGGTGCAGCTTGTTGTTATTATTTTGCCAAGAATGGTATGTATTCCTTTTTTCGAATTAAAAACTGTTCTGGGGCGAAACCGCTTTTTGTTAACCATCATCAGACCACAAACAACAACAACAACAAGAGCAGCTGCGATGGCAAGCACGAACCTTTCCACCGTATTGGCCTACCCAACTCTTGCGACGGGCGCCGCTCTCCTGGTATACGGCTGGCAGTGCATCGGGGTCGGACGCGCCCGCCGCCGCTATGGCGTGGTTCCCCCAAAAACGACGGGAAATGTGGAGTTTGAGCGGGTGTTCCGCACACAGCAAAACACCCTCGAGTCCCTCGTTATCTTTCTTCCCTCCGTCTACGCCTTCTCCTACTTCGTGAGCCCGGTTGGTGCCGGCGTCGTGGGCGGAGTCTATGCTGTGGGCAGGTTCCTCTATGGGACCCACTATTCAAGCTCACAGCCGGAGAAACGTAACTTTGGCTTCCTGTTGAGTTTCGCCTCCTCTCACATCCTTCTCCTGGGCGCCGTCACCGGCGCCGCGCTGCACCTTTTCCGCCAAAGGTGACAAGTTTTTCCTTTTGAAATGTTTTTCTTCGGTGTTTTCCTTTTGATCTTTGAACTCCGGGAGATCAACGTTCCGGTGGTGTACACCATTGACGTTTCGATTGTCCCGTTGTTGGTGCCCTTCCCTGTGCTCTCTCCTCCCCTTGGGGGCATTTCTGCTGGCATCACCATTTGGGCTCCTTGCATCACCACTTGCTCTTCCTGCTGCGGCCCGACCGTTTGCAGTTACGCTAAGCAAAGGAAAAAAGAAAACAGGATTTTCCATTTTAGAAATAAAACCAAAAAAAAAACAAAAAATTCGAGTAGCGGCTTAATCTCCTGCAGCGCCCAAACACACGTCATCTCCCCACGGACCCGTGAATCACACCGTACCCGCTGCAAAAATGCTGGAGCCCAATGGCGGTAAGAAGGAGGAGCCCATGTTCCCGGCGCGTACGCCCAAACAAAAGAAGCACCATGGCGCCGTCGTCGGCGATCGACCACTGCCTCCACACATGCGAAAGGAGGCCGCCAGCGCCCACAAATCCAACTCTACCTCCTCCCTCTACGTCGACAGCACCATCACCGCCCCCGACATCGATCAAGTGCTCTACTGGTACTCGTCCCTGTCCATCATTACAATAATCCTTTTTGTTAAAACATCAATTCGCGATTTAAATTTTGTTTTCGCACATTTATTTTGCATTTTCCTGATTCTTCTTTTTTACGTAGTATGGCTACGGCGTTGTACTACCACATACGGGCTGGTCACGAAGCACCACACCTTAAGTCCATCGACATCTTCAACGAAGAACTTCATCCCATCTTTGTACGTCCTAGAACGCGAGGTTTTTTATTTGGGATATTTAAAAACAATGCATTTCCGCAAATATAAACGTTTAAAATGACGGCTGACGCTTTGATATGCAGCTGAAAGACCAACGGGAACCGAACGACACACGCACACTGCCACGGCTCCGAGTGATTTACAAGTTTATTGATACCATCTTCAAAGGACAAAAGGTATCGCCGACCTCTGGTGAAAGTGCCCGGGAGGGCAATGTCACTCATGTTTGGACTTGGATCCACAGTTGCCTAGCGAGTGCGCGATCCTTGCATTGGCCTATATGGAGCGATTGATCGGCCTCACAGGCATCACTCTCCACGCTTCCAATTGGCGACGAGTAATTCTGTCCACCGTCATCTTGGCGTCCAAGGGTATATTCCGCGCTCAAGATGTCATACATCTTCTCACTGACTCACCCTTTTGTTCTTTTACGGTCTAGTATGGGAAGACTTGGCGGTGTGGAACGTTGACTTCATGGCAATCTTTAAGAACCTGAGCGTCAAGGATCTGGGTGTGTTGGAAAAGCAGCTTCTCAAGCTACTTGAGTACAACGTTTCCGTACCCTCTTCTCTGTATGCTAAATACTACTTTGAGCTCCGCGAGCTCGCCGAGAAGGACTCCAAGACATTTCCCCTTACTCCGCTCGACAAGGAACGGGCCGAACAGCTGGAGGTACTTGCCACTTAGCCTCTTCCATTGGCGATTCGTTTGCAGCCCTCCTTTCGTGGTCCTTATTGCTAACGGTTTTGCCTTATGCAGGCGCGTGCGCGTGCGATTGATGAGAACTGGGCGCAGAAGAAGAAGAGAAACAGCGTGCCCATTCGCCACTCTACTGGCGAGATCGGTCATCACAAGTCACCCATCGTCGTTCTCAATCTGAACAAGGAGAAGAAGGAGGATTAGTGCCTCCTCACGTACACCGGAAACGATCACGTACACGATTAGCTCTTTCCTTCCTTCGGCGGCCTGTTGCTCATCTTCGTGACCTCATCCCTTTGGACGGAGAATCCGCTAGATTGTCTCGATGCAACAACCCGCGCGCATTCTTCCTTTGCCTTTGCGGGCCTCTGATCCTCTGCTTCTCCTCGTTTTGGTGTCAGCTCTTCGATCGTGTTCCTCGCCATCCTTCCGGTACTGCGTGGTGTGTGCTTCTGCTTCGGCCGAACAGGCGTCCTCCTCATGAGTATATCATAAAAATGTGAAATATGTCCCCCTTGTCTTGTTCTCCGCCCAAGAAGAGAAGAGAGGAGATATGCGGCAGGCCGGGGTGAGGGTGGCGTGGTCGGGGCAGGCCACGAGGATGGTGCGCATCTATGCCGCCCAAGCACCTCGTGGTCGTGGCATCAGTCATCGACAACATCGAAATCGCAAGGAGGAGGGTGGTGGGGCAGCACAAAATGGCGCGAAAGTGCCTCCTGTGTCGCGTTCAGCGCCCCTGGGCGCGACAAAAAACGTGAGGGGACGGTCGCGGCCCTCTGCAGGCGTCTATCTCTCCTCCTCCTCCTCCTCCTCCTCCTCCTCCTCGTCCTCCTCCTCCTCGTCCTCCTCCTCGCTGGACGCGAGGGCCTCCACTCATCGTCACCGTGGGGACACCAGCGCAGCCACCTCCACCCGAACCGACCACATGCGACGGCCGTGGGTGCGGCTCAAGTATGTGACGCAGAACCCGTGCGTGTTCAGCTCGATGGTGCAGGACGCCTCACCCGACGTTCGAGCGGGAGACCTGGTGCACGTCTACGCCAATAAGACCGGTGAGTACGTTGGGTGCGGCCTGTATGATCCCCTCGCCAAGATGCCCCTCCGCATGGCCACCCAGCACTATCAACACCGCGGGCCGAACGAAGATGAGGAGTTTGGAGAGGAAGGGTTCACGCGGCTTCTTCAACAAGCCGTCGAGTTGAGAACAAAGGTATCTGCTCGTCAGGGCACTAGTAGTAGCATGGTTGGTTTCAAACTGCCAAGCGAAGGTGTTCGTTCGGTAGAGGTGTCCGACGGAAGTTGTTGAAAACCTTGATGTCTGGGCAGGTGCTGCGGCTTCCAGAGCAGACGAACGCATTCCGTGTGATCAACTCAGATGGCGATGGCCTGAGCGGACTCATCGTGGACAAGTATGCCGATGTGCTCAGCATCGAGGTTCTCCTTCTGCTTCGATTGTTTGCGTCTCAGTGCCACACTCTGGCTCATACGGCTGAACATGCTTTAGGCACACAGTGTAGGCGTGTACCAACGGTTGAAAGAGTGGATCCCGCTGCTCCATGCATCCCTCGGAACGTCACATCACCGAATCACCACCGACATCCGGCGTGAGGGAGGCTTCCAAGAGCATCTGGACCATGGCTACGATAAAGCGAGGCAAACCACGATATGGGAAAACGGAGGTACACCTGCTGCATGTTCGCTTTGCTCACCAATCAGTGCTGACACAATCGTAGTGCAGTACGGGGTCAACTTTGAGTCGGGCCACAAGACAGGCTTCTTCTGCGATCAGCGCGACAATCGGCAGCGATTTTCTCGACTCGTCCAGGGTAGCGCTTGCACTGGATATCTGTCCTAGCACTAGCCTCTAACATGGAAGGGGGTGGCAGGCCGAACGGTGCTCGATTTGTGCTGTTACACCGGCGGCTTCTCGATCGCTGCCGCTAGAGGAGGCGCAGCGCACGTAACCGCTGTCGATCTAGATGAAGAAGCCATCGCGCAGGCACGCCGTAATGCGGAGCTGAACCGAGTCAATTCGGACGCTCTCAGGTTTGGCTTCGTCCCCCGAGCAGCAGTGCTATTCTCCCTCTGCATATACACTAATATGATGGGCCTCAGGTTCGTCCATGCGGACGCGTTTGTGTTCGCCCGCCAACTAGACATCAGCCGTCAACAGTTTGATGTGGTCCTCTGCGATCCGCCCAAGTTCGTAGATTCCCGGGACGCACGAGAACTTGCCCGAGGCATGCGCAAGTATGAAGATCTCAACGCGCTTGCCAGCAGCTTGATCGTTCCGGGTGGTCTTCTTGTCACCTGCTCCTGCTCAGGGCTGCTGTCTGACACGGCGTTTGAGGAGGTGGTGGCTAGGGCTGCACAAAAGCGCAATCGCCGCATTCAAGTAAGTTACCGACCACGCACCATTATCACTCCGCCGCAGGTTCCCTCGCATCGCTCCTCCTAAACTGACTTGCGGGCCTCGCAGGTGTTGGACCGAACAGGACCCGGCCTTGACCACCCCGTGCTGGCGCAGTGCCCTGAGAGCCGGTACCTCAAAGTTGTGTGGGCTCGCGTCCTCCCCTGATTGTGGGAAAAGCCGCAGAGAACCGCCAGAGTGGCCCCTATCCCACGGGTTGCCCCCATCTGCCCACCAACAGTTTAGCTTCTTGTTTTCAAGCCAACGTTGTTGTTTCGTCGTCCCTCCTGTGTGCCCTTAAGCTGCTGCTAAGGGGTTCTGTCTCCGACATGGATCGCCCAACTACACATAATTCCCAGACAACACAACAAACTCACTGCACAACAACCAGCTGCGGCGCAGTCACCCTAGATACGCATAACGTGTTTCCTCTCATGGACGATGATCGTCACGCAGAGGCCCCAACTGCACCTTCCCCCACCGCTGGGGCAGACTCTAGATACATCGACGGACTCGCCACGGTGTCCGTTCCGCCATCCCTCGCCCGACTTCTGCTGGATCGTCATCATCACGGTGTGGCTTCCGAACAACCAGCATGCCGTCCGCTTCGGAGTTCTGCGCAGGGCAGAAATTTGGCGTTTCATATTTGTCCTCTGAATTTCTTTCCCGTTTCTGCACCGGCACCTCGCTGACCAACCATAAATCAAAGAAAATTCCGACTCTGATTTTCCGGAGGAACATCAGAGCTCGGTGCGGCCTGTCAAGCCTGGTGCACCACCGGTGGTTGGCTTGGTGGAGGAGTGGGCGGGCACGCAACAACATTGCAGCGGCACCCCGCGTACCGCGTCCGCAGCATTGTGCCCCTTGCTGGCGGGAGTGGCCCACCAAGGAGGGGCGGAGGAGGCCTGGAGTGTGGTGCGGGTGTCAAACTACTCCGTGACGTCGAGACGTACGTGAGCTGCTTTGCTCTGGTCCGTCATCGGCCACGGGTGTGGTGAGCGAGAAACGACCTCGGCCTGCCACTCCTCTCTATATTACTGTATCACTGCCGCATCCAGTTCTCCGTCCTCTCGTTCCACTGTCCGCGCGTGTCTCGTGCCGGTCTCCGGAGAAGGCAGCAGTACCTGTTCGTGCTGGCGCAGCTGCACTTCGCACCAGCATAATAACTATCGCCACCAATACCGCAGGAGACTGACAGGTTGCTCGTGCACGGCCGTTTGCCACCACGGCCAGTGATTGCTGCCGACGGTGTACCCGCCATCGCCCCACCGCCGCCCCATCTTGACATCCCTTGTCCTCTACCAGGAGAAGGAGGATACCCACCACAACCTTTTCAATCCAAACGCACTCCCGGCCGCCTTAGCCTGCACGACCGGCCACGGGAGCCCCCATCTGCCGGGCATCAAGAAGCAAAGCGGGCAGCCTCGTCAGCTTCTTTGATCACCACAAGTGTCCCCACACATTCAATGCAACAGGACCCCTCCTTGCCAGACGTACCAACTCCTACCGAGCCGCCTTCGCCGTCCTCGTCTTCGCCGTTGTCAACTCAGCATTCACCTGCGAGTTCGTCCTCTGCATCATTCGCTTCAACATCTTCGTCACTCGGCACTCCGTCCTCAAGCGATTGCACATCGGCTACTCCTTCTGGTTCCTCACCATCTTCGGGTTCTTCCCCGTTAAGTGGCAGTCCCTCGCGATCGCCCTCTGTGCCGCCCCCCAACCACGGACTCCGCAGCGATATCGCTATGACGATCGAAACGGCGGTTCCCCGTAGACCCGCAATCCTCGATGGTATCCTTCCAGAAGAGCGAATGGCTGAAGCTCTCGTGCGCAGTGCAAGGCGCAATAAGAGAAAGAAACTAGCTGCGGAGGAGCCATCAAGCGAGGGACAAGAGATACGTAGCGAGGAGAGGAGCAAACGGCGACGAAGCGAACATCGCCACCACCATCGCCACCACCATCGCCACCAACAGCGACATCACGCCCTCACCAGTGGTGAGCGGGTGGAGTTTGCCCATTTGCCCGAAGAAGTGAAGTTGCAGGTCTTTTCGTTCGTCCCGATCGCACAGGTGCACAGCACGCTGCCACTCGTGTGCAGATCTTGGCACCAACTGGCAACAGATGACAGTCTGTGGCGTGCCCTTCACGCGCTCCACTTCGGCGGTACGCGGGCAATTATTGGTTTTATGTCACAATTGTGGTGTCATTCTTTTATTTTGTGTTTTGTTTGTTTTGTTTGTTATTCTCTTTGATTTATACTTTTACCTGTTTGATTGCCGACGAGGTGCACGTGTGCACAAATAAGGTATATGTCAGTATTCGGGGCAAGATCATTCGAATTCCTGATTGGCACGTGAAATCTTCTTCCGCACGTCCCATTCGTCAGCTGGAAACACCCCGAAACGACGCGTGCCATACATTACTTACCCTTTATGCACCGTTTCTGCAGGAGCAAGGGATCCGCAGCGCCAGAAAAGGACCTGGCGGGAGGAATGCATCGAGCTTATGCGACATCTTCACAGTATCGAGCGTGAGTCGCAGACAAAGGTCAACAAGCTGCTAGAGGAGTATAAGGCCAAGATTATCGAGGAGGAACAGCGACATAGGCAGCAACAGTTTCTTTGGGCGTGCAAGCACGGCCACATACGAATGGTAGAAGACCTGTACTCCAAACATGCGGATGCCCTCCAGATCAACATCCTATTCGTTTCCGACCAGTACCAAAGGTAGGCCCGTCCCTCCTCGCATTCCACTGGTCTAAGGCAGATCGGTACACAGAACTCCGCTGATGGCAGCAGTGGAGGGCGGACACATGGAAGTGGTGAGGTTTCTTGTGTTTAACCACGCCAATGTGAACGCTGCCACCCCCGCGGGGTGGACAGGTATGCCATATTTAGCAACTCCCACCATTACACTACAACTGACCTGTTGTACTTGTTGGATTACAGCTCTGATGATTGCAGCAAACAAGGGCAAGGCCAAAGAGGTCGAGTTCCTAGTGGCGAATGGGGCCGACGTAAACGCCATTACTAATGGTGGATGCACGGCCCTTATGTTTGCCGCCGAAAAGGGCTACCCTGGCATAGTCAATTACCTACTGGCCCACTCCGCTGCGGTCAACACAGCATCGAGCAAAGTACGTTACAATCTCCCAGGGTGGATTGTTTTATGCATCGTTGTCCTCCAACGACGGTGAGGTAATAGGGATGGACTGCGTTGATCATTGCGGCAAACAAAGGCCACGAGAAGATTGTAGCCAGCCTGCTCGCCAAGCAAGCGGACGTTAGTGCTGCTACGAATGATGGCCTTACCGCTCTTATGACCGCTTCTTATAAGGCATGCTTTCCCTTCTGCAGCATCGTCCTGTTTGTTTGTTGTTAAGGGTTGGCTGGGCAGGGCCGAGAACCGGTGGTACAGTTGCTCCTCACTGTAGATGCCAACGTAAATGCCACCGCCAACCTGGGCGTCACAGCGCTCATGGGTGCTGCCGACAAGGGTACGCCGCGTACTTTCTCCATATTGTTGGCCTCGCCTCCTGGTGGCAAACTCGGGGTGCACAGGCCACCTCAGGATCGTCGAGCTTCTGTTGGCTCACGGCGCAGACGTTAACGCCACAACCAACGACGGTTGGACGGCCCTCATGGGAGCAGCTGATAATGGACACACCGAAATCGTACGACCATCTCGCCCGTTAGCCGTTGCCCGTCACCCTGATGGCTCATCATCGACACGGCATCCCGATCTCACAGGTCCGTTTGCTGCTTGAGCACAACGCTAACATGCACGTGGTTCGCAACAACGGAGACACGGCCCTTATCGTGGCTACTGACCGAGGGCACACCGAAGTCGTCCGATTGCTTGAAGACAAACGCCGTCAAGAAGAGTTTACGCAGCAGGAAGAGAGCCGCACTACGCACGGCGCCTGATAAAAGTTCACCATGTTTGGCCTCAAACCTGCACGTTGTTGTACGATTGCGAATCACAAAACCAACAGGTGGAACCGTGCCTTATCTTCTCCGCTTTTTCTTAGCATCAGAATCAGAGCTGTCGCTATCGCTGTCCGACGACGAGGAATCAGATGAGTCCGAGTCAGAGCTGTCGCTGTCCGACGAGTCGGAAGAAGAATCTGAGTCTGAATCGGAGGAGTCCGAGTCTGATGAGTCTGAGGAATCTGAGTCGCTAGCTACTGCAGCTGGAGTCTGCATCTCCATGATACGCTTCGGGGCTGTGCGGAGATGCTCGCGAAGCTCGTCGGTAAGGCCACCAAGACCGATTGAAGTGAAGAAGTTGATGGCAAACCGAGTGTTCTTGGGGTGATCTTTCGGGAAGAGGCCGCTAAAATGGATCTCCATGGAGGGATCCTTCAAGCGTGCGTTCAGTTTGGGAAGCCCAAGGAACTCAGATATCTCCTGGAACAGGATCTTGATGAAGATACGCGATGAAGAAGTCGTTTCCTCTTCGTTGAGATGGATGTACGAAAGCGCCGTCCACGGGAGAGCATCGGAATGGAGGAGATGGGCAAAAAACTTGGCCACGTTACGGAGTTTGTTTGTCTCGAGACGATGAATCGACTGGTACTGTTTAACGAAGCACAGGTCGAACTGCTCTTGATAGGCACGATCAATCATGCAGAAGCGCTGGCCGAGGAGGCCGTAGAAACGGATATAGGTTCGCTCTTGAGAGCAACACTCCAAGATCATACGACATACTTCTATTTCCTGGCCCGGCTTAAACTGAATCTTGAGCATCTTGTGCGCGCATTCCTCGAAGTCGAGCGAAGACATGATGGTGAGATAGATTGTACGCCGAAGATTGATCGTATCGGTATCGGTCTCATCAGTGATGGTGAGTGGCCCGGCTTCGAGAGCAGCTTCCTTCTTCCGTGCTTCCTCTTCTTCTTCTTGCTCTTCATCACCGCCACCTTCGCCTTCCTCGTCTGAACGATCGGAACCTTCATCGCCCAGGATGGCTCTTCGAATTTCCTCATACTTCTGCTCGTTTGCCTCGTAGTTAGGATCGGGTTTGAAGTAATCTGTTTGTTCCTCGATCTTAAGCTCCTCTTCGTCTAGGTTGAGGTCATGCGTGATCTGGTCCTCCTCTTCAACAATGTCCAGCTCGGGCACCTTTGCTGGGAACTCTTCAAAGCCGCGCTTTCGAATGGCGAAGAGGTTCTCGATCATATATTGTACTCGCTTGTCGATCTCACCTTCATGAAGGATACCGCGGAATCGTTCGAAAACGTTGTTGAAGGCGTCAGCCGAGAGCTCGCCCAGCTCCTGGCCGCACTCCTTGATGAAGCCCACCGCCACTTCAACTGAGTCGTCTGTCGGATTCTCAAGTAGGAGGGCGAGTATCTGCAGCGCGACTATCTCGCCCGCCACCTGCTGGTTGACGAGATGGGCGATGAACTTGGTGGCCGAGAGGAGAGTGGCCTTGTCGTTACGGCGGTAGCCGCGCAGGAACTGGTTGATGAGACGCGCCAGCACCAGCTCACCGATGGACGGCATCTTGGTGTTGATCACCGCTACCAGCGCAGCATAGACGCGCGTGAAGTTGGGCGAAGCCGCCTGCGCCTTCATTAGCGCCCTGGATAGCAGACCTCGCCCGCGAACGATGTTCTCGGCAAAGATCTCAGGGAGGATGTTCTTGAGGTTGGAGATGTTGACTTTGTTTATAAGACCGTTGATGCTCTTCTTGAGTGCGTCCCACGTCATACGCTGGTACTCGGGACTCGACCGGTCCTTGATCTCCCTCTGCATCGCACGCAGCCTCGCCGGCGGGATATACACCCCGGGCGCCGGCTGCGTGGGGCCCTTCTTCACGTCCGTCCCTGTGGACTCGCTGGGGGCGCCCATGCGGCCCCCAGGCACCCCTCCTGCCGCTGCTCCTCCGTCTTTACCCCGTTCTCTTCCTCCTGCTCCTCCTTCCTCTCGGCCTCCTCCTCGCTGCCGCTCTGGAGGAGACCTGCGGTCGCGTCCCCTCTTGCGGTCGCGCTTCTCGCTGGCCGAGCGGCTGCGGCTACGGCTGCGCCTGCTGGCGGCTGGGGAGCGGCGGCGTTCCTCTTCACGTCCGCGGCTGGTTCTTCGGCGCCTTCGGCTGCGGTCGGGGGAGGCGCTACTCGACCTGCTCCTGCTCCTACTCCTGCTGCTCCTGTGTCGACGCCTTCGGCTGCGGTCGGGAGAACGCGAACGGCTATCGTGCCGTCGCCTACGCCGACTGGGCCTCCCTTCGCCTTTCCCGCCCTCCTCCTCCTCCTCCTCCTCTTCCTCCTCGCGAGGGCGGGAGTCCACGGGGCTGCGGGAGCGCTTGCGCTTCTTGTGGGCGGGGTCGTCTTCCTGGTCCTCTTGCTTGGAGTAGCGGTGGTGGTGCCCCACCTGCGACTTGAGGGTGGTGGTGGTGGTGGGGAGGGCCGGGTCGTAGGAATCCCGCCCCTCCTCCTCCGCTGCTGTGGGGGAGCGGTCGCGAGTTGCGGGAGGGGATGCGGACATGTGTTGTTGTGAAATGGAGTAGCGGTGTGCGTGTGAGTGAGTGAAGGGGGAAGAGAGTTGAAGAAGAAGAAGATGAAGAAGAAGAAAGGACGCTGGGTTGTGGAGAGAAGAACCGGAAATACAAAAGAAAATACTCGTGGAAAAAAGAAAAAGCCAGGAATCGGTCGAGAAAAGGTGCGTCATGACTGTTGATATTAGTCGGGTTCCAAGTGATATAAAGAAAGCTTGCAACTCTACCGCAGCAACAGCGACACCGCAAAAGCCCACGGACAAAAGAAATTCACAGTGTGTTGGCCAACACTGTGGAAACGTGACCAAAGGCCTCATGATGAATAAAATAGACAATTCTATGTACAATGCAGCAGCTCCAAGGGGCGGAGATGAAGATGGCCATCAGAGGCCCAGCTCATTCCGTCGCGCGATGGCTGCTCGGCAAACCTCCTGGTGCTGATCGAAGCTCAGCGTCAGGCACTCCTCCGAGCACCACATTGCAATCTCGCACTTGGCACAACTGGCGACACCCGAGCAGCAACATCACCCACGACAATGTTGTGAGTTCGACATACATCATCAGCACGCACAAGCGGCTGTGTTCTCCTCTCCGCCACAACGCGCACCTGATCATCCCAATGCGTGGACAGCACGCCGCGTCCGCCACTGTACGCAAAGACGAAGGAGGGAGCCAGAGTCAGTCACGTCCTGTAAGCAACAAGCTGACATCAAGAAGAACAGAGACATGCAATACTAATAATAATATCATTATGAA
This sequence comes from Acanthamoeba royreba, assembly GCA_000826365.1. NCBI lineage: Eukaryota > Discosea > Longamoebia > Acanthamoebidae > Acanthamoeba > Acanthamoeba royreba. The sequence continues at coordinate 53,233 of CDEZ01022904.1, read as the reverse complement.
TTTTATATCATTATGAAAAAAAGGAATAAAAATAAAGAGGGCACCGTACGGTGGGCAGAGTCGGAAGAGGGAGAGGGATGGTGGTGCTTGGGGCGGGAACAGGCCTTGGGGCAGGCGTTGATGGCCTTGAGGTCGAGGAGGAGGGAGGGGCGGGCGTGGGGGGAGGCGTCGTGGAGGAGGAGGCGGGGCACCTTGTGGGCGCGGCAGAACTCCACCAAGAACGCCAGCAGCTGCACCGCCTCCACCGCGTAGGGGGCGAGCAGGCGGTAGCGCCGCTTGAACTTGGCCAGCCGCTCGTAGTCCCGTCCCCCGACGATGGCCACCACCTTCCTGTACACCTCCTCCCCCACCTCCTCCCCCACGTCCATCGCCACCCGCACCTCCTCAAGCCGCCCTCCAACGTGCTCGCGTGACGTCACCCACACCACCTTTCTCTTCGCCGTCCTCTGCCTCCCCTCCTCCTCGTGCTCTTGCTCATTCTCTTCGCCGTCGTGGTGGTGGTCTCCTCCGGCTGCGGAGGCAGGCCGGAGGTGGTGGTGCCGATGGCTTTCCTCCGCTTCATCATCGTGGTGGCGGATGGCGGAGTCCGCCAAGGCCAAGGGGCGATCGTGGTGATGCCAGGTGAGAGACCGGCCCTCCACCACCCGCTGCCGGTGAGGGTACATGTATCAATTATTATTATTCATATGCATTTTTCGCAGCCAACAAGTTTCCGGTTTTTTTCTCACATTCATTTCGATCGAAATGCATGGTGTGCGACAGTGCACGTTGCATCAGAAGAGAGGGTACTTGACGGGGTAGAGGAGGTGCTTGGCGGTGCGAAGGAGGTTCTCCCAGTGCGCCCAGCCCAAGGCGTGCACCACTTCTAGTCTCTCCTCGTAGAGCGCGCGCTCCTGCTCACCCAACTGTCCGCTTTCCACCAGCTCTTTGTAGCCCTTGTTTGTGTACTGTGCCAGATAACGGGTGAGACATACCTGGACAAGCTGTCACTTGGGAAAAGGGTTACCTTCAGGGCGATGGCAAGCTCACTACGTGTACGATGAAGGGATGCCAGTAAGCCGTAATACTTGGCGTCTCCAGTTACGTCTGCCCATTTCTTCAGTTGCGCAAGTGAGGACTCGGCATCAGCCAATGCAGCAGCCCGTTGGTCAGGTTCTGTCATGCCAAGCAGAAATGGCATCAGCTACTGTTGCTCGTATGGTAACTTGAAGTAAAGGACTTGTACCAGCTGCCTTGGCCCGATTAATAAGCGCTTGTGCCTTCAGAGTAAGAGCTTGGAGGAGGGATTCCAGCAACTTGTTCATTTCCTTGCTGGTCTTGGCTGCCGACTGGGCTTCGCTCGCCTCGGGCTTGGTTCCTGAGTAGCGTATTCAGCATGTATACGTACATGTGTTGGGTCCGGTCATCCTATGTTACCTAGTTTGGTTGCCGCAACATGGAGAGCAAGGTTGGTGGTGTCGATGCTCTGGAGAACTGCATCCGCTGCGGCCACTATCTCATGTGTCTGCCCGGTTTTCGGTGATTGCGGTAAGTTCAAGCACGTAATATGGGGTTATGTAAATGGATAGGACCTCCTTGCCGCCTCCAGCACGCTTCAAGTTGAGCAATAGCAAAGGAAGATGGTTCGGCTTCAACGACAAAAGGGCCTAGTGTATACAGTGGTGGTCAACAACAGAAGAGTAAACTCTGGAAACAGCGTTGGGCTGCGCACCCTGGCCAAATTGTCAAACTCTTGAACTTGCTTCTTCTTGAGAAGTTGTTCTGCGTACTCCACCTTCTTATCAAAGATGTACTCTTCGAGAAGTTCCTCCGGCGCTTGGGTGGTCTCTGCCCCTTACCATACAAAGTTAGATGAAGGACGATGAATTCAAAAGAGTTGATTTGATGCAGGGATACCTTGGTCCTCACTCGGAGATGCGCCGGCACTGCTAGAACAAGTAGAGGAGGGTTGAACAACATAGGTGAAGGGTACTCCGACAAGCTTCTTGTTCTTATCAGCCAGTAGCTTCTTGTATACTTGTAACGTGCCTTAAAGAATTCACCGAAGTTGGTAGCAGCCGAGATAAATGAAGGGGGCGCAAAAAACGCACCGAGTAGCAGATCGCCAGCGAAGATATCCTTTGGAAGAGACTTGACATCCAGGCGACCAACAAAGAAAGTCTGCTCCCTTCCTACCTTCACCTTCTTTCCCGCTGATGCAAACTTGGCGCCGTTGCTGGTAAAATGCTGGCGTAAGCATGTGGAGGTATCTCACTCAAGAATACAGGGGCGTACGTGAAAGCGTTGGTCAACGTAGGATGAACGTTAAGATGGATGGGCTTGCTGAGTTTTTTCTCAAGAAGAACCTCAGTATCCTTTAGCTTTTCCAGCATGTCAACTTGATCGTGCCGTATCTGGAACCTTAGCGTGAAGCTTCCTATTGATTGTTTGAATATACGACAAGTGTAACGTCGAGAGTAGATTACGTCACAAACGGACCTTTCCCAAGCTTCTGAGCAGTCGGTCTCGAGTCGCCACAGCCAACCATTCGTTTGTTGGCGTTGAAAATCATCCTACGATAGAGAAAATTAGCCACCGAAAGGATCTCGCTAGAGGGATGGAAGGATCGAACCAAAACTGAGCTTCGTATGGTGACTCGTAAAGAATAGTAGAAAGAACTGGGAAGCGCGGAGTAATATCTGCGGCTTCGCTCAGCTTGAAGTTGTAGGTCAGTATCTGCAACCATTCGTGCAGTAGAATATGCGTAAGCACTTAGTGCACATCAAAGACCAAAATGGATTGCACACCATTTCGTATATCTGCCTTCCTTCTGGCAGTCTATCCCTGTCGTCAGGAAGTAAACGGATGGAATAAGACGTCGGCGTAACCGGATGCTGTGCTCTATCCAATATAACCTGTGGATGCATAGACAAAAGGTCAGAACGAAGCCAATTCAAGTGTCGCAGAGCAGACTTACTTTTGGCGAAAGCTCCTCTTTACACAAATAGGAGTGCACATCGACTCGCTTGACCAGGTGACTGCCATAGAGGCCAACATCGGTTGTGGAGATCGCCAAACCGTGGAAGTTTACCTTATCGTCCAATGAGTAAAAGTACACTTTGGCAAGGAACAACAGTGGGAAATGCAGTACCGTCATGTCCACCAAAGCATCACCTATGCCATTCCAGTAGTGGGCGAGGCAAATTTCAATCGTTACATTAGATTTAACCTGGATTGGGAATACCTCCTCGGTACCTGTTTCCATCCACATATGCCTGATTGACATCAGTGAATATCCGTTAGGCTGGCAAGGTAAAGATAGATGCTCTACTTTTCAACTTCCCCCTGTGCGTAGCTGCGCTGAGGAGTCAATTGGATCGTGTGCAATACGTAACGTTTTCTCGGCTCCACTTTCACACCTCTGCAGTAGTTCTAAGATTAGATATCCACATGATACATATGCACGGACACTGGACTGCACCGTATGGTGATCACAGCATGAGTTGCACCGTGGGGTACGGATATAAATCGACGCTCGATACCACCAGAATGGAAGGTCAAGTTCTTAAAAGCAATGCTATTGACCGGATTGCTCTCATCTGCGTGAACGATTAGTGATGCAGCATCGAAACCGCATAGATAGCCTAAACAAAGATTTGCGGCATCTTACCTCTGGCTCGCTCAATGCCAACAGGACGGATGACAGTAATCGGAACTTTCCAGACCGGACCGGCCTCGGGTTGGTCTACGTCGACTGCACAGATTTCGCCGTAATGGCAGCTGCCTAGCTCCAGCACAGTGGGGTCTACCTTAATGGAGAATGACCGTTCTCCTGGAATAAGTGACCCGTTAGATAAAGGCAAAAACAAAATTTTGTTCCACCCTACCGTTGGAAAGGATTAGATGTTTAGGAGCTTCGATCCAATCGGGGTGCGTTACGGTGAGTGCGAACCTTCGTTCGAAATCAATCTTCGCCTGAATGCCACTTTCGTCAGTCATTCTATCTATGGCAATAATAATAATAATAATAATAATAATAATAATAATAATAATAATAATAATAATAATAATAATAAATTAGCAACTCTTACCTTGCTAGAGACGTCATCATGAAACACAGGTTTTACTCGAACGGTGGCTTCCAGCACGCGATGGGTCTCTTCCCAATCTCTATTATTCCATGTTAGTAGCGTCCATACCAGTGCAAAAGGGACGAGAGAGTGGCACCGTAAGTAGACCCCTCGTGAGCCACCACGGTGTAGGGGAAGATCAACATCAAATCGCACAGCAGGGTCAGCGTAGGCCTCGCTATATTTGGTTAAATGATGATAAGCGTTGTTAACTTGGAGAAGCCCGTTACCGAGAGCGAAGCTCTCAATATTAGGCACTTGCCGAGCAGAGTTTTCGATAGCACGCTTCACCGTATATGGAGTGTATTTGATCCCTTGCGCCTGTGTAGAGTCAACTCGGGATCTGATAACAGGTGTAGGTCTGATCATCAAATACCTTAAGAGCGCTAAGCAATAGAGCAATTCCACCACAGCAATTTGGGGAGCTCATCGATGTGCCGTTCATAAGCTGCGACTTGGTCAGTAGCCAATTCGGTACTGGGCTCACTGCTCCCCCTAGTAACGATAGTAAATATAAGTTACAGTTTTCAACGAACTTGATATGGACACGACGCCACCAGGAGCAGAAACAGAGACTCCACAATGGCCATCAGGGGCTGGGTCACGAGAAGACCAAGTGTACTGTGTCTCAGGAAGCTCCGTTCTGTTTGTTGAAACCAAGTGAGCTTACGGGAATCTACTGTTGCAGGTGATCTTATAGGGGTGAAGAACCGCATCGAATAACAAGCGTCCATCATGGAACCACTAACATATGCACCAACACCAATCAATCCTGTGGTTGTGGCCTTTTGAATGGAGGTGTAAGGTAGAATAGCAAGTTATTTTCAAGGCGTGCACGACTAACATACGCCAGGCGCACCGACAGTAGAGAGAGCAGGGCCGTTATTGCCAGCACTGCTAACGAATACTATGTTGTGCTTATGTACCTATACAAATCAAGGTGAGATGCTGACATTCAAGGACAAAATATCGACTTACCAAGTCCTTGGCAAGCTGAATAAAGCGACCCTGGTTGGGTATGGAGGTTGCCTCGCCGTAGGACATATTGATAAGGTCAACCTTACTTCTTATTGCATGTATTGCACCGCGCACCAGGCCTGCACAAACAATGTGAGCATAAGTGATCTCGTAGAACCAACCCAGCATTTACGAACCCACCTGTGCCAGTCTCCATTATGTTGAGACGAGTGTCTCCAATCTTTACTGATACAATTTGAGCGCCTGCGCAACCACCAATATGAGAGATTTTTATAGGTTTGTTGGGCTGTGAGTCTACAGTACCTGGTGCTATACCGTTCAGCTCGGGGGAATCTGGATAATTAGCGGCAACGATGCCCGCTACGTGTGTCCCGTGCGATCCTACAATGAACAGCAGTTAGTATTGTTAAAAAAACCAATAAAATGAATCAAAGAGCAACCTGAAGTCACTATGGAGAGCACATTGCCCTCTTCGTAGATGTTGATAGCAAAGTTGAGCATCGAATTATGGCCGAAGGTAGCGAGCTGGTGTTCTCGAAAGTAATCGGTAAGGGGCACGGCCTTGGAAAGGTCGCTGCTTTCATCTAGGTCGATAACAGAGCGCCAGACTTTGCCATCATGATATACCACGCAATCGTAAACTGGACCAGGGTCTTCGTATTGACCTTGCAGCTCTTTCAGTTGCTCAATCTGAGTTTCCAGTTCTGGATCGCACTCCCACAGATGAATGGTATGCTAACAAATATCGTTTTGCAAAACAAATTACCCTTCTTCGTCTTTTCATCCTTGGTACTGTCGATTTGAGCTTTGATTCGTGCAAGCTCTATCCTCTGAGCTTCGTCAAATTTCTTCTTGCGTTCCTCCTTGAGCCTATTGATTGAGAAGTCATGAGATTCCGCCACGGTTGGCCAGCGCACAGATCATACGCACCTCGGAACGAGGTCATTTGGGAATATATGATACGCTTTGATGATACCTAAACGGTAATTGCCTAGTATTGCAATTGTTACAATAGCACATTGCAAGAAGACTTCGATCGGAGAGGTACCAGAGGGGTTAGCGATATTGTCGCCTAACTTGAGGGTGCGACCGGAGATGCCCTGCAGCACAGATACAAACTGCGATGAGGGAGAGGGTTCAGATGGTAATTCAGAGGCCAACAACCTGCAAGGTCCCATCCGCGCCGGCTTGGGCAACTGTGCTGGTTTCTACGTCGCCACTCCCGCTGCAGTCCACGCAATCGATCACTTTCACTTTACCCTCGCTTGTGATCTTGTGGATGGACGAGGGTGCATCGTGGGTGTGCATTCATTCGCGCCGCGTTTCGTGTTAACGTTCGAATCAGCTCTTTGGAATGAAAAGGAAGCCATACCCGCAAGCCGGCAGCGCCAGGGTCTACGCCAGAGTCAAAGATGGCAACCACCACGCCACGACCATCATACTCAGGATGCTCGCTCACGAACTGCGCTGCCTGCGTCTCCACCTTGGGCATGAGCCCATCTTCACGAAACTGCGACGCTGCTTTCTCCATGGAGGTCCACCTGCCACCGTGCACCGTACACGTTTTGCGTTATTCCCTCACCTCGATTATTTTTATATTTTAGGAATTCCACTGCTAATATTATCATCAGGAGGAATACGTGGACATGGGTGGAGCTTTGTACCACGTTGCCGGAGTAAAGGGGATATATGGGGTAGATCTATAGCGAGACCACTACGTAGGGCATACAGAACACGTCACGGCCAGAGGAGCCTGTTTGGTGGTGGTGGTGGGTGGTGGTGGGTATTTGGGGTCCACTACGCGCGAGTAGGAGGAGAAAAACAAACCAACGCATGAGTGCGCTTTAATTTCTCTTGAATTTTCTTTCTTGCATTCCTCTTTTCCTTAATTGTAAACAAACAAAAGAAGGGGACGAGAGAGAGAGCATGGCGAGTAGTAGCAGTAGCGGCCACCACCCCTCGTCGCTGCGCGGGCTGGGTGGGGCCAGCCTGCTGCTTCGGCAGCATGCTGTTGCAGCTGCTGGTAGTACGCAGCACGGCAGTCGACCACACCAACAGCCGCCTCCACCGCCCTCCTTCTCCATGGAAGAGTGGAAGGACAAGTTGGCGCACGTCAAGATCAACCCCACCGACGTCAACCAGCTCGTCATGAACTTCCTGGTCATCGAGGGCTACAAAGACGCCGCTGCCCGCTTCCACAAAGAGGCCTCTGTCACCCGTACACGTCACCCGCCTTATTTTTTTTTTCATTTAATTTTATATCTGATTTTTTGGCAGTAATAACGCAAACATCTTAAATAAATAAAACCAAAAGTGGTGGCAAGCCGAGGACGATTCATTTGACTTGTTGTGTTTTTCTGGTGCGCAGCTGATATGGACTTGGAGTCCATCACCGGACGCATGGCGGTTCGCACGTCCCTCCAGAACGGGGACGTCCCTGCTGCGATGGAGAAGGTCGGGCAGCTGCATCCTACAGTACGCCGTCCCTTGTCTATTTGAGCAGGTATGATACAACTGTAGGTGGCCTGATGTACCGCAACAACACAGTTGCTGAGCGAGAATCCCGATTTGATGTTCCACCTCAAACAACAACAGCTGATTGAGCTAATTCGGCTAGGCGACATCGATGCATCGCTAGAATTTGCACAGAAAGAACTCTCATCTCTCGGGCAAGATAGTGTACGGCCTGTCGTTCATTGCATGTTTCTTAATCGCTCACCATTTCGTCACCCTTAGCCTCAATTCTTAGCGGAGCTAGAGCGCACAATGGCCCTCCTGGCATTTGACACTAGCAAGCCATCTCCTGTTGCGCCGCTCCTCGATGTGCAACAGAGGTTGCCCTTCGATCGCCACTTTTTGTATCGTGCGTGTATGGGCTGCTCACATCCACTTCCTCCAGGCTTAAGGTGGCAAACGAGGTGAATGCAGCTATTCTCACAAGCCAAGGCCAAGAAAAAGGTACATCTCCGTTTTACTTCTTGTCGAAATGTCCACTCACAAAGAGGTTCTGATTGCAGAAGCCCGGCTCGTGGATCTGCTACGAATGCTGAAGTGGACCCAGGACAAGGTGGCAGGGCAGGGCATTACCTTCCCACGTATAACAAACCTCGGCGATGCATCTTTTTCTCCTTCTTGTTCGGGCGCGTCTTCCTCCTCTGCTTCGGCCTCCGCATCTGCGACATCATCAGCTGGCTCGTCGGGTTCTCTTCTCTTCAAGCCTTGACAGTCCGCTTGATGTGTACATACAATATTCACTCAGCATCCATCTGAACCAAAGTGCCAATGTTGTGGGATATCAACAATTTTTGAGTGAAACGCTCTTGACAACGGTCATGTTGATGCCGCTGGCCTCACCACCATAGCTGACCGGGTTCAGCATATCCTTGACGCCAGGCTGAAGTGCGCGCAGCTTCTTGACGGCCTTGGTGTACTTGTTCTTGAGCTTGACGCGACTGTTGCGGCATTCCTTCCGTCGTCGTTTGGTGAGGCCCTTGTTCTTATCGATCTGGTAGTCGATCTTGCGCTTCTCGCCATCCGCTACCTTGGCCTCTTCCCGGAACGTCACTTTGGCCGGCCTGCTCCCCCACCACCACCTCTTCTCTTCAATGCTTGCACCTCCAACCCGAATTTATTACTTATTTTTATCAAATGACCAAAAGTCGAGAAAGTTATTTATCGGAGTGTAGGTTAAAAACAAAAAATGAAAAAAGTGTAAATCAAAAACAAACCGTTTCTTGTGGGCAGCCTTGCGGGCGCGGTTCTTCTGCTCCTTGAGCAGCTTGACCTGCTCGTAGAGGGGATCCTCCCGCACCTGCGCGAGGGCACCCCCGCCGCTGTTGGCCTTCCTACTCTTTGGCATTCTCTCCTGAGTTTTCAAATTTTAAATAAATAATGGATCTGCCCCAAAGGTTAATTCCTCTTTTCTTCTTTGCTCAATCTCCGTGGACAGGGAAATCCTTTTTGTAGTCTGGAAAATGAAAAAGAAATGATTGCAACAGGAATGACAACCACGCCCCCCCACGTGTTGGGTACCATCCATCACCGCTGCCGCAAGGAAGCAGAAAGAAGGGAGCGTGGGGGCAGCAGCAGCAGCATGAGCAGTGGCGGAAGGAGTGCGGGAAGCGCGGGGGCCTACGGGCGGAGTGCAGCGGTGGCGGAAGGAGGAGAAGAGGTGGGGCGAGTGGGGCATCCGCCTACCCCCACAGCCCAGCAGCAGCAGGAGGAGGGGGCGGGGCGGGAGGGAGGGGAGGAGGAGGAGGTGCGAGTGTACCGCGAATGCAGGCGTGGGGTGCGGCGCGTGGCGGGACTGAAGCGGCAGCAGCTGGCGGCCGGGCACGATCTGGGCGTCGCCACCGACGCCGCCGTCACGCTACGCATCTCCCCACAACACATCGAATTCGCGTTGGTCATCGACGCGCGTCAGCTGCCCCATTTGTCTTCTTCTCCGCTGTCATCGGCAGGCGGGCAGCCGCAGTGGTTGGGGTTCAGTTACTTTGGGTACCTCGAAAACCTCAAGCGCTGCTTCCGCAAACCTCAGAACGACATTCAGGCCTACTTTGACCTCCTCCACGTACCACCCCACCCCATCTCGCTTTCCTTGCCGCTGCCGAGGCATTTGTGGTGACTGAGCTGACGCTGCTCACATACATCCCTACAGGCAAACCTGATGACCAAGTTCAGCGACCCCTACGCGTCGCCCTTGCTGTTCGTTGGTGATTCCTATGAAAAGGCCTTCTGGCAGGTTACCTGAATGCGCGCTTACAGCAGACGTGTGGCGTTGGCCAACGAGTTAACCTCTGCCTTTCCCGTCAATCTAGATCTCGTCTTCCGAAGCTCCATTCAGTGTGGTGGGCTTTATCCCATTTAGGCCGGTGTCTCTCTTTCATTCCCTTCCCTCTCATCCCATCATCGCCCTGGAGGTTCTCTTCCCTTTCTTGCAGCAACCATTCTACGGGTGTGTCTTGACTTTGGTACATTCCAAAATTGTAATCAGGGCGGTAACTACCCCGTGTTCACGATGGTATCTGGAATCGATCGCAACAGATTGCGAGCCCAGTCGCCAGATATGGACACACGGTACCAACAAATGATACAAAATGCCACTACTCTGGTGAGTCCACACAAGCTTTCCCATCTTTCCGTACGCTCTATAAAACGTAAGAAAAAGAGCCTTAGCGACGATGATATTCAACAGTTAAGAAATCCCTCCTCATTGCCACCATCGTAGATCCTCTGTCTTAACTTTTTTCCCATGCCAGATATACAGACGATTTGCTGAGAAAGATCATTGAGGACTACAGCAAACACTATCCCACGAAAGACACGGTACGCCCATTTTTTGTTAGCTACCAAGGAAACCAACTGGAAGAGTAGTTGACGCGTCCGATGGAGCAGACAATTCTTCGCCCTGTTCTTGTCTCTAGATTGGTCATCTCTATGGGCGCTGTAGCATGTGAGATCGAGCTAGCAACAATAAGGTAAAAAATGGCAACGTCCCTTGTGTTACATTGTTGATGTCTGTTAACATACTTGCCTCTAGTATGGCCCCAACAGGTAAATCACACTTAATGCAGGTGGCCCAGATTCTGTCTTCGCCACCTCCTTCCCCTGCTGGGAGCAAGGCTTTAAAGGACAATCTTACCGATGTGGATCGCCTTCAAAAGGAGTTCGAGCACTTTTATAGGAGACTAGAGGTATCTTAATTGAGACTATCGTCTGCATTCTACTCTGGCTGACTCTACCTTCAACTCCGTAGCAATTGAAAGGGGTCCTTGCAATCGAGCCGCGAATTGCCATATACAACCCATTCCTCTTCGCTCACACGCATCGGATATCTCTGCCCACGCCCTTCTCGTCAAGTAACGGCGGTCCGAAAACGGCACAAGAAGCAACAACCTCAGCTCATCACCAGCAACAGACCAGTGTCCCGTCTCCACGCGAGCCTTCCTTGCTAACCTCGTCCCTGCAACAGGCCCAGCGCTCAACTGCATCACCGGGCATCGATTCACGGGTAATACGAGAGCAATCTTCATCCCCTCCGGGAGCTATCGTCCCAGTACAAGCGCTGGATTTCCCCTCACCAACGCCCTCGGATGACAAGCCGACTGCGCCCACTTTGCCTCTGCGAGTCCCCTCCGCTTATCTTCCGCAACCGGTCACCTCTCCCACAGCCTCCTATCTGAGCTCATCATCGTCTTCAGTTACTACGACTTCAAGCACTTCCTTTCTCAACCCCATGCCAAACTCACAGCATTCTTCGCGTCCGGCCACCCCTGCCTCCTCCACCCGATCCTTTCTCCGTTTGTCTAATACCCAGGAAGCCGTGAACGCGGTACTATGCCCTTGCAGCGCAAATGGACGCTGATCTGATCAAGTGTGATGATTTTTCTCCTCAGGTTCCAGATATGCGAGCTCTATACCGACGTCTGATTGAGCTCCTTTACGTCTCACATCCTCCTGGCCACAGGGACTACCTAACCGGCGCAACTTTCATCAACCATCATCGGCCTTTGTCCGGTAGCCTAAAAGCCCACCAATCCTATCGAGCCTCACCAGCCAGCACGGCGCCACCGTCGCTTGTGTCGTCCTCATCGGCCATCACAACTGCACCGCCACATCGCTTTTTCAGCTCCTCTCCTTCTCGCGGCTCATCTACTGACGGTATGCCTCGTTCTTCCTCTGGCTTCCTTCGCATACCTGGTACCCGCACTGCACTCGCGCAACCGCTTTCTCTCAACGTCTTGGCATTAGACACTACGGAACTATGGAAGCGCTACCCGCACCGAAGCGGCGTTTCGAAGGATCCTGCTGCGCTGAATTACTCGGACTACATTACTCCCGAGCAACTCCTCGCCAGTTCGCCCTCTAGCCAACACTACTCGCCACATTCCTCAGTAACAGCATTCCCGGCACCCGTACCTGCAACTCCGTCTTCAGTTCATCATCCTATACTTTCCTTGTCTGAACCCCACGGTTCTGCTGAGTCCGAAACATCCTCTCATGTCCCCTCTCAGCGGCCTGCTGTACAGCAAATGACGCCGCTTCCGCATCAAACAACTCCGGTAGGTTTGCAGCCTCCTTCTCCCGGTCCAACGCATACGGAGACAGCAATGCCTCAGCACCATCCTTATGCACCGCCATCTGGGACACCTCCTCTGATTCCTCGCTCTGCACATTCCCGCCCTAATCGCGATGAGGCTGCAACTGGAGAACCGTATCACACTGTTACTCTTCCCTCAACAACCGTCACGCACCCGATGCCGTCGGTCGCTAATCTCAGTAAGAGTACCGATACATCAATGCCAGTGCAAGTTCATCCTAACGAGTCAGCGTCGAACTTCCTGTTGCGCCTTATTGGTGTGTCGCCCAAGGACACAGCTTCGGGTACCAACATCTCCTTCAAATAAGCTGTTGTATTAGTTCGTTAACGTGGGATTTCACAAATGTACAGGCGAAGAGCCGAGTCGGGCACCTCAGCTTGGACCGGCGGAGCTGAACCCGGCGCATGTTGATCGCGGAGTGTTGGCATACTCGGTCGCATCTGCTCTCGTAAAGCACGGCCTCCAGCCCCTCTAGTGTTTACGTAAAAGCTCAATGATCAACCAATACACATTAGCCAACGTCACGTGCGGGAATGGATACAGCTCTATTGGTAACAAACTAGTGAACACTAACAGCAGGCATCGTGCCCTTGTCATAGACGACGGAACAGGGCGCTGGGAGAGGGACTCTGAGAAGAGGTAGAAGCACTACAACTACTGCGGTTGACCACCGCCGGGTATGGCCGAGGGAGCGATATACGTGAAGTCAGCGATGTGGGCCTGTTTGGCCATTTCCTGATCCATCGGCCCAGATGGGCTCAATGCCACCTCCTCGTTCGTAAATACCGGATCGATCATGCTTACCGATGTGGCGTCGCGCTGAACACGCATTAAACAGAACGCTTTGAGACTGAGGTGCACCCCGCGTGTAGCAGCCAAAGAGAGGGAGGCCGTACCACAGGAGGAACGTAGGGAGGAGGAATTTCCTTCTTGACGAGCTTTTCCCAGTCAATGGCGCTGAAGTACGGGTGCGCCTTAATCTTCTCTGGATCGCACAGCCTCTTTACCGGATTGCGCTCCAGCAGCTGCTCCAATAGATCAATTGCTACCTAGTAGTGTTCACCCACCCACCTCCTACGTTACTCCACCTAGCGCTAATCTGGTAGAGGAAGTAACTTACTTCGCCGATCTTCTTTGGTGGGTTGAGCCTCTCGTTCATTATCTTAGAGTACATAAGCTGCACGTCGTCGCAGTAGAAAGGTGGCTGTGTTCCGATGTGGTCAGCCGTACTGCTGGCGCAACTGGAGCGCAGTACGTACCAGCCCCGTCATCATCTCGTACATCAGAGTACCAAAGCTCCACCAATCTACCTCTTTGCCGTAGCCTCTTCCTTCCAACACCTCCGGTGCTGTTGACGTTAAGTTTGAAGGACAGGACATCTGGGAAACCAGTTGACTTACCCAGATACTCAGGAGTGCCGCAGAAGGTGGCCGTTCTGGAATCTTTGCACGCAAGGCCCTCCTTGGAGATACCAAAATCAGTCATGCATATGTGTCCATCGCCAGTCAGCAAGAGATTCTCAGGCTTAAGGTCACTGCGCGACGATGTTTGGTTACGTCAGCTCTCTGAGCTCGCCGCAACCTTAACCATGTAGTACAACTGGAGGGAGAATACGTACCGGTAGACCACTCCCTCCTTGTGCAGATACTCCAGACCCAACACAATCTCCGCCGCGTAGAAGCGAACGCGATCCTCAGTAAACTTCTTCTCCTTTTGCAAGTGATAAAACAGTTCGCCTGTCACCAACAACACAGCTATCAGTTGCCAGCAACGTGCTTGTCTCTCTAAGCAGCACACTAACCTCCGTTGACGTAATCCATCACAAAGTAGAGTTTGTCCTCCGTCTGAAAGGAGTAGTAGAGGTGAACCAGGAAGGGGGAGGAAAGCTTCATCAGGATTGACTTCTCTGCCCTTGTGTGGTCCATCTCGTTGCGGTCGAGTATGGTCTTCTTGTTGAGGACCTTCATAGCATAGATCTGTCCAGTGGATTTCTGCTTTACCTGAAGAACCTGCACGACAATGGCCTTTTAGCTCGGGCTTCCTGCTCCCCCTGAGAGGGTACATGACAACCTTGCCGAAGCTTCCGCGACCGATAACGGCCAGTGGCTCGAAGTCGTTCACCTTCACCCGGCCGCTGCTGCTCACCTTTTCTGCACTCTGTGCTGAGGTACCAGCGGACTGGAACGCCTGAGTTCCGAAACCCACTGCGTCAAACCCAAATCCCACATGTGCTTTAGGTCTGGTGGTACCGTGAGGGCAGGAGAAGCCGAGATTCCTTTGGCTGCGTTTCGCGAACGAGTGAGGACTTCAACCCACTGGTTCATCAACTCCTCCGTCTCCGCTGAGAAATGGTAGTTACGATCAGGAGTTTGCATCTCGAAGCAGTTCTTCCTCTTCTTGTTGTAGTTGACGGGCTTGATATCCTCCACTATCTTGAGCGATATAGTTCCCTTAAGCTCCCCTCCCTGACCCAGAGCCTCAGTTGGTAAATCCTACCGCACACCTCTCAGCAATGTGATTTTACCTTCTTGTTGTGGTAGCCAAGGTGGTGGTCTCTGAGGATGCACCACCTCTTCTTCCAGGTCTTGATGGAGCCACCCTCCTTCACCAGAAAACCCTCCATTGCTATGCTCGTCATGGTGGAACGTTGAGCTTGAGCGTTGCTTCCAACGTATGTGGTCGCTCTTGCCTCAGGGGCTCACAGCTTGTTTGTGTGGGATGACAAGCGGGCTGGAGGCCAAAGCGGGTGCGTTCGTCATCCAATTGTGTTCTTTTTAAGTTTGTTCTTTTTATGGTAAATTTCCATTTTAAGGAACAGGTGTTGCTTTTGGGGGAACGCGTTTCACTGTTATCTACAGGGTTTCGCTTAGGGGTTGAGGAGGTCGTAGATGTTCGACCGTCGCGCCTCGCTGGTGGTATCGCTTCGAGAGCACCGGATCTCTAGAGGGCTCGCGGCTGTGGGGTGGTGGGGGTTCATCGGCGAGGATGCCACGTTCGTCGGTGACAGGTGCTGCACTGCCCGCACCACTGGGGACGCTGAGGGCGGACATCCGGGTCTGCTAGCGTGCATGCCAGGTGGAGCGCGCTGAGACATGGCTCGCACGCAGGCGATGTCCTCGTAAAGAGCCTTCTTCTTGAGGTTGTATCTATACCGTAGCCCACACGCGTTGCACAATCTGCACACCATCACCATTCCGTGAGCCATCATCCCATGACGACCAACTACTTACGTGCTGGGGCCACGTACGAGGGTTTACCATCGGCGCCACATCGCCACTGCACGGTATTACTGGTGCGGCAGTTGGCGCACACCCTCACGTTACTCGACGCAGCAGGCGTGCTGGGCGATGAAGGTGATGTGGAGGTGCTTCCGCTCGACGGTGACGATGGGGACGAAGACGAGGATGAGGAAGAGGCGCCAGTGCAGGGATCAGCAGGAGGAGAAGGGAGGAGAGCAGTACGGGGCAGGATGGGCGTGCATGCGCTTGCGGTGGTGGTGGTGGTGGTGGTGGAGGGGCTCCAGAAGGAGGTGGAGATGGCGCTTGCGGCCGGAGAGGAGGGCGGTGAGGAGGGCGAGACCGATCCGGAGCGCTTCCTGTTCGTCGTGGTGGCAGTGGCCAGGGAGTGGTGACGGCGAGCTGAGGAGGAGGCATGCTTGGCGATAGGGCTGGCCACTGCTCCTGAAGAGGAGAATCGCAGCCCTGACGGCAGGGAGGGTGATGGCGGCTTGGTGCCGGTGGTGGCGGCGGTGGCGGTGGAAGAGGAGGAGGAGGAGGAGGAAGGCTGAAGCTGTAGAGCGAGGGACTGGAGGGACTGGAGGTCGCGGAGGAGGCGAAGGAGTTCATGGCGGTGAAGACCCTGGGGGGCGTGGGCGGCCTTGGCCACCAGCAGACACACTTCGTTGGCGTGCTGCGTCAATTCCGTCTGCACTTGTCCACCACTGCCAGCACCGCCAGCGTGACGGCCTGCTGCTCCCCCAGTGGAGGAGGAGGAGGAGTGGTGGGAGGTGGTGGTAGAGGAGGATGACGGCGAGGTGATCGGAGAAGGAGAGGGCGGTGATCCTGGCGAGTCCGGAGGAGTGAGGGGTTGGTGTGAAACGGAAGGGCTTTCGAGCATCATGACGCGTCGTAGTCAGTAGTAGTGAGTCGTGGCAGTCCAAGAGGAAAGGGATGCAATGTAGAGTGAGCACTCAATGGAGAGCAGCTGAATGTGGACAACACAAACGGCGGTGGTGATGAGAGACACACCGGAGGGGGAGGGCGTTGGTGGAAGTGGGGAACTGCCCGTGTCATCTGGGATTGTCTCCAACTACTCCACGCCATTGGGCAATCCGGTGGAAATCTGCGGCAAATTATGCCGCCAACAGATGGAAATCATCTACGCGTTTCGCATCCAACTACACCCCATTGGTTACAACTCTGTCCGGACCCTCACCATTGGTGCGTAACCGAGATGGCGGATATATCGCCATTCTGCTCATGTAAGTGTCCCGGAGGCACAGGAGATAGAAAAAACAACCTGTATCGTTTTGCGTGAACTGGAAATCGGGGGCAATTGGTGGGAACACCACGTAGGCAACGGGGCCACGTCGGCGGTAAAAAGCCTATTTAAACTACCCCCCTAGCACAGCGGGAAAATTGAATTTACGCATTCCTGCACACAACCACTTTCTTGTTTTCTTTTCTTTTCTTCTTCTTTTCTTTTCATTCCTTGACACAACCCATACAGAATGGAGCACCTGCAACACCTCCTCCCCTGGCCTGTGGCCTCCTGGCAGGAGGGCTTTGCTTGGTTGGGTTTGGCATTTGTGGTCTACCGCGCTCTCTTTGTTGGTCCGTTCACCTGTCTGCCTCTTTTTATGAAATTATTATTATTATGATTAATAATAATCATCATAAATAACACCGGTGGGGGGGATTGTTTCAGACAATGGCCCTACGTTCGAGGACGACCCGTCCCCCACGCGCAACCACCTCCGTAGGCTCACCACCGCTGCGTTCTACGTTCCCTTCGTCATCGTGGCGGCCGTGTACGTCCCCCCGGTGATCCACATCTTCATGACGATCATGGTCACCAAGGGCCTGGGCGAGTTCATTGAGTGCCTCATCCCCTACCGGTAACGACACTCCCCCTCCTCTCCCCTCCCTTCGTCGTCAGCCACTCACTCTGCCGTGCAGGGCGAACAAGGAGGATGGAGCCAAGAAGAAGTACCAGTTCTCGAGAATGGACAGACTGGTGCAAGCCCTCGGTAGATGCCCACGTTCCAGTCATTGTGATGAGTTTAGGAGGATTTACCATCTACATGGCTTTCTATCCAGGCGGGCTGCAGGTCGTGCTTTGTCACTTCCTTTCTGAGTTGGGCTTGAACCTTGGCATGGCGGTGACTTTTGTCATCATCCTGTGTTTCTATCTGTTCAAGACTGTGCAAGAGGGCCACAACCCGCTACCGCCCAATACTGTGCGCAACCTGGCTTTCTACTTGTTTGGATGGGTGTGGATCGCATGGACCATTTCCCACTGTCCAGCTATCTACCATACATCGCGTAAGTTATCTCCCGCACTCTGCATGTACCATCGAGCGGCTTACACATAGTACATCTAATTCCATGATCACAGCCTACGGCGGAAGTATTCTTGTGATGCTGCTGCTCACTGGGTGGATTGGCGACGGCGCTGCTTACTACGTGGGAAAGAATTTCGGTCGGCACAAGGCCATGCCCAATGTCTCTCCCAACAAGGTACTTATGCTGCATATCACCGCACTGCAGTTTCTCATTTCTCTTTCCTGGCACTCAGTCATGGGAAGGAATCATTGCCGAGATCGTCTTCGCGGTACTACTATGCTACGGATTCAAACAGGTTCAGCTCTCTGGAGTGACCGACAAGTACTTGCAATTCCCGATCTTTGCATGCAATTCTGAAGCAGTCAGCTGACGTAATGTGCACCGCCCAGGCTTCCTCCGTATGAAACGATCCATTATATTGGGCTCGCCCTACTGACGAGCTGTTTGGGTATCTTCGGTGATGCCATCGAGTCGCTTGTCAAGCGCGTGGGCAACGTCAAGGACTCTGGCGTATTTTTCCCAGGGCATGGCGGCATCCTCGATCGCTTCGATGCGTTCTTCGTGAGTGGTACGTCGCAGTCTTGAGTGAAGGTGGCACTCCTAACGCTGACACATTGTGGGGGCAGGTCCGTTTGTGTACCACTACCTCGTTCACGTTGTGGGGGCAGGCCACTAGCGCGTCCCTTTTTTAATTGCTGCTCTGTGCTGTTGGCACCAAAATGAAGTTACTCTCTTGTACCGGCTCTTGTTGTTGTTTGGCACATGTTGGACCGAGAGCTGCGGCTGGTGACGGAGCGCCTGTTGGAGCCGCTGGCGGCATGGGTGGGCGGCACCTTGGGGGTGAGCCCTAACCAACTGACCCTCGTCGCCTTCGCGGTGGGCATCGCGTCGGGTCACCTGTGCCTGGAAGGTCGCCTCCGCGCGGCTCTCGTCCTGTGGTGGCTCAACCGCTTTCTCGACGGCCTGGCCGGCGCTGTCGCGCGCTATTGCCGTCGGCAGACTGACTTTGGGGCGTATCTCGACATCATCGCTGACTTTATCGTCTGCACCACCATCCCTATCGACCTGGCCTTCCACCAAGTCATCGCGGCCTGTCCTTCGTCCTCCTCTTCCTTCAGCATCTCCCTGGGCACCACACAGCTCTCTCCAGCGTGTCTTCGCTCGACTCAACCGTCCTAACCCGCACACACACTCTCTCCAGGGTGTGGGTTCAAGCGGCCTGAGGATGGCGGCTGGGGTCCTTTGTTTTGGCTTCAAGTGGGCCTGTCCTTTCTTCTCGTACCTCCTCCCATCTGCTTTCTTGGCCGCGCCCGTGAACGAACGAACTTACCTCAACCGCTGCTGAGCAGGGCGCCTACTTCGTCAATGCAGCTTCGCTGTTCATGTTGGGAGGCCTCCTGGAGAAGCGCAACCGCGGAGCTAAAACTACCCGTACGAGAGGGGTGGTGTTTGTTGTGTTGTTGTTGTAGTTGCTTGTCCGTCACCTCATGAAACCCCCAACCTTGGCTATCTGCAGGCGAGAACACCTCGTTGATCATGCCTGTGGGCCTGATAGAGGGCACAGAGACCATCATCTTTTACTCCCTGTGCATCAGTACGCTAGCTCGCTCCTTCCAGGCAGGGTGGGGGTGGTGGGCAAGCGGCTAACGAAGCTGCAGTGTGGCCGCAGCACCTGACAGAGTTGTTCGTGGTGTTCGGATCACTTGTGTCATTGACCGTCCTGCAGCGGTTGTGGTGGGCCTACCGCTATCTCCCTCCATCCTAGGCGCGCAAGCGAAGGAGGGGAGGATCAACCGCCACCAGCACCACCAAACACGAGTTACGTTGTGGCCATTGCATCAAGAAACGAAAGAAAACGCGTTGTTTGATCACAATATTCACAGTATGTACTCGATGCTGCGCAAGTATCCATCCGTGGCATCCGGCCATCATCATCAGCGCAGCCACGGAAGAGGAGAAGCTTATTTCACAACCAGAAGAGAGACGGGAATATATACACAGGGCGCACGAAGGGCAGAGCTGGTAGGAGAGAGGTAGGCTGAGATGTGGCAGTAGGGGCGATGATGGTGGTAGTGGTGGTGGTGGAGGCAGGGACTATGGACAAGTAAGGACTCCGCAGGAGATGCCCGCGCTCGGAATCTTGAGACGACCAGGCAGTGGCAGCACTCTCCACGCACGTCGCTGTACAGGTTCACGAGACGAGGACAAGGCTGCCATTGACGGCCGCGTCACCCAGCTGTTCGCGCTTAAGCATGCTGTCCGAATAGCTGCGGTTCCGCTTGCGCTGCACGTATCCACCCACCGTCGGGGACGAGGGAGCAGGGAGGGGCAAGGAGGGCGAGGAGCCAGTGAGGAAGCCGCGCTGCTGCTGATCGTACAAGTCTTCCGGACCAGTCGCGGAGGCGACGGAGAGTTTGTTGAGCGTCTCGGCGTAGTGGAAAGGACTGTTTAGGTACTCCCGCCCCCACAGGCCCGCCCTCGCCACGCCATCTGTCGCTGAGGGGAGAGGGGACGACTGGAACGGCGTATTGAGGGGAACTGGGTTCCTCGCACGCGAGGGAGGCGTCACAAAAAGCTGTGGATGATGATGCAGCAGTCGGTGGCCAGACGGGAACAACGCAGCCTCCTCTTCCTCCCACTCGTGCTGGTGGTGCTGGTGCTGGTGGTGGTAGTGGCGGGGATGGTGATGCGACAAAAGGTGCTGGTCGGAGGGATGGTGGAGGTCGAGGAGCATCTGCTGCGGGGAACTGCCCAGGCGCGGGAGGTCGAAGGACGGGTGGCCCTCCAGGTCGAGGCGATCGGCAGCAGCAGCGGGAGAGGGGGAGGCAGGCAGGAAGCCGGGCGCGTGGGCATCGCCGGCGTCGGAGGAGGAGGAGAGCAGGTCGTGGAGGGGCCACCCCACCACCCGCGTATGCGGGCCGGCGCCGGAGGCGAGAGGGACGGTTCGACGAAAGATCTGCTGGAGCTCCCACCGGGCCTCCATCAGGTTCACCAGCGACTCCCCCGCTTCCTCCTTCTCCTCTTCGTCATCGTCGTCATCGTGTTCATGTTCGTCCTGTTGGTGATGATAGTGGCGGTGCTGCTTGCACCGCCCTCTGATGCTGGTGGGGAGGAACAGGCCGCCCTCCTCCTCCTCCTCCTCCTCCTCCACCACGAGGGCTATTTCCTCAAAGGAGGCGGAAGAAGAGAAAAAGGAAGAGGAGGTGGAGGAGGAGGAGGAGGAGGAAGGAGGAACGGGCTGGAGAGGGTGAAGGGGGAAGGAGGAGTCCACGTCCATGGACACGCTGGCCCCCAGGGCAGCAGGCTGTTCGCGCGAAGAGGGGGAGGAGGGGGGGCAGGGCGCCTTGAGGGGGAGGGGGCAGGCGATCTGCTGCCGTCCTCCCACCACCGAAGAAGAGGCCGCTCGTCGGTGGTGGTGTTTAGAGGAGGAAGAAGAAGAAGAAGAAGAAGAAGGGAAGGACGACCCTGAGGAGAGCGTGTGTGGACGCGCTCGAACTGTCGTGGAATCCTCCATCAATGGTGGTGGCGAAGATGCCGTTGTGATGGTGGTGGCAGGGGTTGTATTCAAGAGGGGGCCCGTGGGCGACGTAGGCGCCAACTCCCTACTCGTGCGGGTGGGGACCTATAGAGGGAAGGAGGAGATGAGAAGAAAGAAAGCAGACCTGGTGTGGTTTGCTTGCTTTGGTGGATGATGATGATGATGATGATGATATATGATGGGTGGTGATGTCTTTTCGCGGGAGGGAAAAAGAGGTTATCCACCACCATGCCCCACCACCAACGGGGAATGATCGGGGTTAGGGGAATTCCGGCTCTCTCCACCGCCCCTTTAACGGGACGGGGAGAGGAGGTGGGCATCCTCACGAAAAGTCGCGGACTCATGGACGGACGAAAATGCAAAAGAAAATAGATAAGGAAGAAAAGAAAAGAGAAAGAACCTCAAACCACAGGAACAGCGCCAACAGGAAGAACATATGGGATAGAGGAGGGGACGGGAAGGGAGGAAACCTTGGAGTGCCTGTGCTGGGTTATGTTTTATTTTTATTTGTTTTATATTGTCTCACCAATTCAATCGTCGGTGACGGTCGCACAGGGGGACACACTCGGTGGTCTGTGCTACGCCCCGCGCCACTGAACACTAGGCTGGGCGGAGAATGGTTGTAGAAAAATGACCTCGTTAATTATATATACATCCGGTAATTTTGTTTCATTCCAGAAACGAAGAAAAAATGAAACAGGCGAGAAGAATAATAATTTAGAATAATAAGTATAATAAATGGGGTCGCGTGTGGAAGAGGCCAAGAAGAGGGCGGCGCGGCTGGCGGTGGATGAGTACATCGTGCCCGCGCTGAAACAAGAGGAGGAGGGTCGCGGCAACACACCCCTGGTTGTGGGGGTGGGCAGCGGCTCTACCATCGTGTACGCGGTGGAGCGGCTGGTGGAGGTGGTCGCGCAGCTGCGCAGCAGTTCCTGCTCAGAGCAAGGCCGCGAAGTGGTGTGCGTGCCCACCTCCTTCCAGGCCGCCCAGCTCATACACCACGCTCCTCCCGGCCTCCTCCGCCTTGCCGACCTCGCCCAGTACTCATGCGCACCTCCATTATTATTATTATTATTATTATTATTATTATTATTATTATTATTATTATTATTATTAATAATAATATTAATATTAATATTAAAATAATTATGCCACAACAGATACCCGATGGTGGACGTGGCCATCGATGGGGCGGACGAGGTGGATGCCAACCTGCAGCTGATCAAGGGCGGTGGTGGCTGTTGCACGCAGGAGAAAATAGTCGCCAGCAACGCGAAGAAGGTACGCGCCCTATCCCAAATAGAAAGAAACAACAGTAGAATGGGGAGATGCGAACAACACAACTCGTTAGCTCTAGGGATCTCCAGTGGTTTTTGGGATTCCCTCTCTCTAACGTGCTGGCGTGTAATGGTGCTGATGATGATGCATCGTCCGCATTTGGTGTATTTAGTTTGTGGTGGTGGCGGACTATCGCAAGCAATCCACGCTTCTGGGCGAGAAGTGGCGAAAGGGCGTACCGATCGAAGTCATTCCAAGCAGCTACGTGCCCCTCACCCACAAGTTCGAGGCTCTCGGTGCGCACACTGCCTTGCTCACACCTATTTCTTGTTCAATGTCTTGACGAGCTTCCCAGGTGGACGCTCAGTTCTGCGTATGGGGGAGCCAGCCAAAGCTGGCCCGTGCATCACTGATAACGGCAACTTTATCATCGACGTCGACTTTGGCACCATCACTGATCCGGCAGGCCTCCACACAAAGCTGAAGCTGCTGACGGGCGTCGTGGAGACGGGATTATTTATTGACATGGCCGAAAAGGGTACATACAACACTTGGGTGCTTGACGCGTCTTTGGTGGGATAACATCACGTGGTTTGTCTCGCCAGCTTACTTTGGACAAGAGGATGGCACCGTGACCACCCTTACGAAGCCGACTTCATGATTCACAACTCAGTTGCGATGCGAAGAGAGCGCCGGTGGATTCGCTGTGGTTAACCGAGCGGCTACGCCTCACTTTCGGGATCTAACAGATAGTCGCTGATCTCTTGTCTGTGATCACGATTTAAATGGATAATTACTATGCACGCTTCCCAATTAAGAGTAAGGGCAAGGAGGCTACCGCAGTCGAAGGGACCGGGAAAGAGATTGTGCGTTGTGGTTCACGAAGGTGGGCAATAACTTTGGGTCGCTCTCGGCAAGCAACTTGCGGCAGCTGTAGCATGCCAGCCTTGTCACTTCAACACTTCCTCGCTCGGCCTCTACGCATGTACGATCAGCAGCAGCGCACGGTGCCTGTGGGGCCGCTTACCTAACAACGAAGAACTACCACAATTACCACCGCGACAGAGGCCAGTGTCGCTCTCCCCGCAACTTTCTCCATTGGGCTCTCTAGAGCACTCTGAAATACCAGAGGTTCTGTAGCCCAGCTCGTCTCTCGCTGCGTTGGAAGCTTCCTTTTGTTCGCTCAACGTAAGAGCGCTAAGAGAAAGAGTAGTGAGAAGGAGCTTGGTGTTGCGAACAGTGGCACCGGGACACACCTATTGCAAAGAGGGCACGCATGACGGCACTCGAGAGGGAGACACAGCTTGTCTCCTGATCGCAAAAGCGTGTGAATAGTCTGCGGGAAGTCAGCCTGGAGGCCTGCCAGAAAGGCTGCATTGATGACCGTGAGTAGGATCCTGGACTTGAGATACCATTAAGGGCATCTGAGCGCTCGTACATTCGGTAAGATGGTTGATGGAAGACATTTTGTGCGCCTTGGTATCCAGCTGAGGAATAAAGACTGTAGCCAGCTTCACGAAATGGTTGTAAATGGCAACCTCTTGAGCCAAGAACTCTTTCATCGGCCGCACAAACAGTAGGTTCGCTTTGTGTATGAGAAAGAGAGGGGGAAAAAACGGAGGATTAGCCAGCTGTCATACGTGTCGCGACATGCAATTTAAATCGAGCGTACGATGTCGGAAGTCAATAAATGAAAGCCGTTCCGGCAGGGCAAAGGCCCTTCCTTTGCAGGTGTCGGCAATCATATCTACTGCCACGCGCGTAGCTGAGTCACCAACGCATACCCATTTTGCCCTACAAACACCACAATATCGATTAGCACGTTCGTTGGTACGGAAGTCAATTGATCCGGATACCCCTTCTGGACGGCGATGGAGCTGAGAATCTGGGTGCGCAAGTAGACAAGCAAGTCCTCCTTGGAGGTCAAAGTAGTCGTTTGTTCAAATAGCCGCCTTAAGCACTCTTCGGCATCGTCAATTGGGCGTTTTTCCGGTACGAGAGCGCTGTCCTCACTCATGATGGCTTCCAATGGGATGATCTCTAGATTAAGTCCATAGCCTCCAACAATCGCGCACAGGCGCGCATGCTGCTCCACACGCTGCCCAACATGTTATGAGAATTGTTATTGTCCGTTGGTTGTTGGACGATCGTACATCAGCAGGGCTGGTGCCGACTACGCAAGACTGGTCAATATGAACGACGTCCACTTCGTAGAGAGCTTTGGTGCCTCGGCCCATCGTACACTGCGTTATGCAGTGAAGCAAGGCCCTAAACGAATCGACTATTGTCAACATCCCTCTTGGCACAATCCCGCGGGGATTCCTAGGAAAGAACGCAGTACCGCGAACAGGCACCACCGGAGAAGGCCACGATAAGCTTGACTCGCTCCCGCTTGTCCTTGCGCGCCCGTGAAAAGTTGGTCTTGAATCGTCGCTCAAACACGGTCCGATAA
Source organism: Acanthamoeba royreba (assembly GCA_000826365.1). Classification (NCBI taxonomy): domain Eukaryota; phylum Discosea; order Longamoebia; family Acanthamoebidae; genus Acanthamoeba; species Acanthamoeba royreba. The sequence goes on along the minus strand of CDEZ01022904.1, from coordinate 28,214 downwards.
CAGGTCCTGCAGAGTCGGTAAGGACCACGCTTACATCAGATCATCAATACCACATAAGCGGCGCACCGGCACCTCAAAGAGGGAGGGGGTGAGGGTGAGGGTGAGGATGAGGGGAGGTGCACCAGCACGAGTATTCGTTGCGCCACACGAACGCGGACGGGGCCGCACATTTTTGGCATGCGCGCCGTCCCTCCGCTGGCAGAGGCTTCTGCCGCGCAGCCGCTTCCAGCTGGACCACCAACGTAGTATGTGAGAGAGAGCACCATGGTTCGCACCACTCGGCACCCACATGAAGGGCGCGCACTTACCGCCTTCTTCTGGGGGGCGCTGCCGCATGGCGTTTCCCCGTCGTCCTCTCCTTCTTCCTCGTCCTCGTCCTCTAGGGCAGACGTTGCTGTGGTCGGTTCTTCTTCTTCTTCGTGAAGAGTGCAGGTGGCAGGACTGGGCGCCTGATTATGGGTGTCCCAGCCCGACGTCACTTCCTCGTATCCCTCTTCGTGGGGCACCACCCCACCACCAGCCCCAGGTGTGCTGGGCTGCCCGTCCATCTTCTTCGGCGTCAGAGAAAAGAAGAAAAAGGGATATCCTCGATTTTTCTTTGGTAACGATTCCAGCGAGATTTCCATAGTGGATGGTTAAGGTGGCGAGAGGCGTGGGTGGGCATTCGCGTTGAAAAACGTTGACCGGAACACCACACCAAAGGCTCACGCCGTGAGACAGCGGCGCCACTCCTCCCCTCTCACCACACTCGAGCGAGGCAACCCACCCGTTTCCTGCGCCTGAGCAGTACTACTCGCAGTCACCCAACTACCACACACAGTCGCTGCACCGACGTCCACATGAACGGAGGTGCGTCTTCCCCTCCTCCTCCTCCTCCCTCTCCTCCGGGTTTGTCGGTGATGGGAGTGTGAGGTCACTGCCCCCCCC
>CDEZ01022904.1:0-26572 GCA_000826365.1 Acanthamoeba royreba | reverse complement strand
ATGATCATCACCGTGGGTCAGTCGATCGCCTACGTGTGGTCGGGCATGTATGGTGATCTCACCTCTCTGGGAGCGGCCAACGCGCTTCTGATCATCATCCAGCTGTTCATCTCCGGCATCATCGTCATTCTTCTTGACGAGCTCCTTCAGAAGGGCTACGGCCTGGGCTCTGGCATCTCGTTGTTCATCGCGACCAACATCTGCGAGAACATCGTGTGGAAGGCGCTCAGCCCGACCACGATCAACACCGGGCGTGGTACAGAGTTCGAGGGAGCCCTCATTGCTCTGGTTCACCTGCTCATCACGAGGACCGACAAGGTGAGGGCCCTCAAGGAGGCCTTCTACAGGCAGAATCTGCCCAACGTGACCAACCTTTTGGCCACAGTGCTGGTCTTCATGATCGTCATCTACTTCCAGGGCTTCCGCGTCGATCTGCCGGTGAAGTACCAGAGGCAGAGGAGCGGACCGGGAACGTACCCGATCAAACTGTTCTACACTTCCAACATCCCCATCATCCTCCAGACCGCCCTCGTTTCCAATCTCTACTTCATGTCGCAGCTCCTCTACAGGCGCTATCCCGGCAATGTCTTTGTCAATCTTCTCGGTCAGTGGCATGACGCCGAAGGCGGCGGTCATGTGCAATCGATTCCTGTCGGCGGTCTTGCCTACTACGTCTCCCCTCCGAGCTCTGTCGCTGAGATTCTCCACGACCCCTTCCACGCCATTTTCTACCTGACCTTCGTGCTCACGGCGTGCGCTCTCTTCTCCAAGACCTGGATTGACGTCTCCGGTTCTTCGGCCAAGGATGTCGCCAAGCAGCTTCGCGACCAACAGATGATCATGAAGGGCCACCGCGATTCCTCTCTTGTAAAGGAGCTCAATCGCTATATTCCCACTGCTGCCGCATTTGGTGGTCTTTGCATTGGTGCCCTCTCTGTTCTTGCTGATTTCATGGGTACGTGATGGCCTCTTCCCTTCAAAGCGCCATTCCTTGCTGGATCGTCCGTTCTCATCATTTTAGGAAACTGTTTACAGGGGCTATTGGTTCAGGCACGGGCATTTTGCTCGCCGTTACGATCATCTATCAGTACTTCGAGATCTTTGTCAAGGAGCAGCAGGAGTTTGGTGATCTCTTCTGGTGAGGCGGTGGTGGCCTGTGCTGTGTGCAAGAAACAAACGTTGCTTTTTGTTCAAACAAAGAGAAAAACAAAAATTACAAACAACTGAAATCGATTTCGGACTTTGAAAGTCGACGAAGAATTCTAAATACGCAGCCATTTTTCGCCTGCGTGTTCTCGGGCTGAGCCCTATTGTCGCCAACAAGTGGTAGGGCGGAGGAAAGGTCGCGCCACATCCATCCTCGATGGGCAGCACGACCCTTGTCCTCCTCGGTTGGGCGCTTGTTTTGTGTTGTGTTGTGCTGTCATCAGTTTCGGGGTCAGTTGTGAGTACGTGATTTTTTTTCTATTTTGTGTTAAGTATTTTCATATTCATTTGATTTAATCTTCGAGCGAGTTCGAAAAGAATTCTGATTTAAAATAATAATTTTGGAAATTGCATTTGGAGAGAGGCTGACCCCGACTGCACTGCGTGTGGTGTGGTGTGTGGTACGCTACTCAAGCCGGGTTCAATTTTGCCAACTTCAATTCGAGCAGTGGCGCACTGTTGTCTCTGGTTAACAACGCACGGATAGAGAATGGCACACAGTCCCTTCACATAACCACGCACGACAGTACCAAGCCTGCCACGATCTCTGCAGCTGCCTGGTAACTCACGATGCTCCCCTTCCACCAAGTTTGCACTTGGTTATCAGCAAGCACGATCAGTACACTGTAGTGATAGTGAGATTGATTCTGCATCGTCGTGCAGGTACAGCTCGCCTGTGCGAGGTGAGAGCTTCACAACAACTTTCCAGCTGAGGATGACCAACTTGACGTTCGTGAAAGATTTGGGAAATCGAGACGGCATGGCATTTGTTATCCAGACTGTCGGTAACAATGTTGTAGGACCAGCTACCGGCGGAATCGGATACGGCAAGAACGGAAAACTCGATAGTGGCATTCCCCGTAGTGTCGCGATCGAATTTGACACCTACAAGGTAAGTGACCATTTATTGCTGAGTTGAAACAAATAGCCTAACTCTTAGTTGCTTGTCCTCTCCTTTCTTCGGCTTTGGTTGCGTCAGGATGATATACTTGGAGACCGAACGCGCAATCATTATCAGGTGCACACGATGGGGCAGGATATCAACTCTGCCAATATATCTGCGGCAGTGAGCGAATACAAGAACGAGCCCTTCTTCAATGATAACCAGCCTCACACAGTAGAAATCACCTACACACCCGGTGTATGATTCCTTGTTGCTTGCATTCTTGAGTATGAGATATACTCACCATTTATCTACCTTGTGCTGCTTCAGACTCTAGTTGTGAAGGTTGACGGCGCACTGGAACCAATGACGGTGCCGCTTGATTTGAAGCAACTCATCGAATTGGGATCTGATGGTGTGTATCTCGGTTTCACTGCATCCACTGATGGGCTGGGCGAAACCCAAGAAGTGCTCAATTGGAATTACCAATACTGTACGGCCCCGCCATTGTTTTACCATTTGCGCTTGCATTTTTCGACTGCTATTGGAACAGACGTAACCAATTGAGCGCAGTGGGGAGTACCCACGCTGAAAATTGCGAGGCATTTGGGTCCGGCAAAGAGGTATCCGTAGCGGGGCAGGAGGCGTTTTTTACGGTTCAAGCCATTGACCAATTCGGCTATAACATCACGCGAGGTGGTGACTCATTTGTCGTCACGATTAATGCCTCTGCCTCTCTGGATGCTGCACCTGGTATATTCCTTTGGCCCTCTGTCCCTCACTATCTTATCGAAACTTATTGTATTGATTGGGGATCGCGGTACAGTGACTGTAAATGTGACGGATAACAACGATGGCACCTACTCGGTTGCCTATGTTGGCACCACTGCTGGTACTTACACAATTCAAACAACCTGCAATGGTGCGATTCCTTTTGGCTACCGGTACCGTGGCGCTGCTGATAGTTTTATAAATCTAGGCACCAACATTAAGGGCAGCCCATGGGCGATGAGAATTAATGCAGCTGCAGTCGACCCCGCACACTGCAATGCCTCTGGTTCTCTGACTGGGGGAGTAGCCGGTATAGACACTCATCTCGGAACTGAAACTTCACTCGCACCGATTCTGAATTAGGCGCGCAGGGGAAATGCTCAAAATTGAGGTTCGGGCTAAGGATGCCTACGGAAACACAGTCGGGACACTTGATCCTAGCGGCCTGTCCCACTTCACTGCGCGGATCTCTAATGGGTTGGAGACCAATTTCACAGCTGAAAGTGAGCAAGGCCTTTACAGCGCCCACTACCAGATCGATAAGAAGGGCGTTTATTCGATCGATATCTTCTTGGTAAATGAGTCTGGGTCCTCGGCTATCAAAGGTTCCTTTCCCTCAAAATTATGTTTTTTCTTCCTGTATATATTTGGCCTTAACGTTCTGGTCCTCTGCATTGTAGATTCGCCGTGGACCAATTGCACGATCGTGCCAGCCGATCCTGCGGCAAACAATTGCTATGCAGAGGGAGGAGGATTGGTGGTGACCGTTGCTGGATCGAACGGAACCTTCCTCATCACGGCGCGCGACCGCTTCAATAACACCCTCAACGAGGGTCTACCGCCCTCCTTCTCATTCAATGGGTCTATCAGTCTTGTTGGAGATAGCGCTCAGACAGGATCGGTGGACATAGTCAGAGAAACTAACGGCACCTATGCTGGCTCCTATACCGTTACAACGGCCGGCAATTTCACGCTCAGTCTCTTCCTTACTCCGCCCAGCGACCAACATATCGACGGGTCTCCTTTCTTCGTATCGGTCGTCGCTAGTATTCTCCTTTCATTCTAATTCTAGTTCGGTGTGGATTTACTAAGTTTTGTTTTTGTTTTGTTAGGCAATACGACTTGGGGGCCAGAGTGCGTGGCCTTTGGGGAAGGTCTCACAGGTGGAAAGGCAGGCGACATGGCTAGCTTCACAATCCAGGCTAGGGATCCATTCGGAAACAATATTACCAAATCCGATGGTACATGTTCTCTTCTCGAAGCTGTCTGTTGCCGCCCATTCTCACCTTGCGTCTGCCAACAGCCCAGTTTGTAGTGAGCTTCATTCGTCTATCAAATGCACGAGAGGCTTCTAGCCAAGTAGAATATAATATCACACAGGACCCCTCGGACCAAGGCAAATTCGCTGTATCCTACTTGACCACAGTGGCCGGACATTACAACATTACCGTCTCCCTAGATGGGAGGTACCGAAACACACCCGCTTCTCAAGCATCAGGGGACTTACTTCTTTGGGATGAGCAGCGAAATTAAAGGGAGCCCTTTCCGTGCCACCTTAACGCCCGGAGAGCTATACGTTCCTGACTGTACAGCAAGTGGTTCGGGCCTCATTCGCCATCCAACAAACGAAAACCTAACGTTTACGATTGCAACCTTCGATATCTATGGAAACGCCCTGTGGGAGGGCGGAGCTCGCTTCCTTGTCACTGTGGCGGATCGTTTCATTGGTTCCGCGTCCCTATTCTCACGATCTCCCTTGAGCTCACTGACCTGACACTCGCGCGCAGGTTTTACGAGTGCGGGACATGTCGTGGATTATGGAAACGGGACATACGGTGGATCCTACCTGGTGCCTGGACCTGGTCACTATCGGCTCAGTGTAACCGCGGCTGACGGTACTACTGCTATCCGGGGTAGTCCATGGTTTTTTTCAATTGAAGGAGGTACGACCCTTCTGAGTCGTCTCTTGGAGCACGTGGCTAATCGATTGCCCTCGCATGATCGAAGCATCGATGCCAGAGACGGAGAGGAACCTTATCATTGCCGGTTCCGTGATAGGGGCGGTCCTCCTTCTTGCCCTCGCCGGTGCGCTTCTTTTCCTGTATGTCCGTCGCCGCCGCAGCCGAGATTACACAGTATTAGGTTGAAGACGTCGAAACCAGACTCGTTGTATGTGGTCTTGGTGACAATATCACCCCATCACCATCATCACCACACGCCCCTCTATTTTCTTTTTGTTTTCTTTTTGTTTTCTCGTGTACACACGTGTCAGCCAGAAAACAAAACAAAACAAAACAAAAACAAACACAACCGCACCTCCTTCTTCTTCTTCTTCACGTTTGCCCCGTACACCCCACTCCATACACACCACGTGGTATCCGTACGACTCATCTAGCGCTACAAGTCGAGTCATCCTCCTCATCTTCGATGATGAACGCTCCGCCGTCCAGCTCCTCTTCCTCCTCTGTCTCGTTGGCGGGCGGCGGTGGGGTAGGCGGTCAGACGGACCACAACGGTGCCCACGGCAGGGAGCCCTCCTTTTCCATCCGCGAAAAGCAGCGAGGTGGGGTTGCGTAACACATAACACACACACCGTGACGGAACTCGGGAGTGGTGGGGCAAAGAAGGGAAGGGAGGCGGGCGGGGGTTCTTGCGTGCGTGCGTGCTTGCTTGTGGGCTCACGTGAGCGTGCTGCATCGTGGGATGGTGGTGGTGGTGGTGGTGGCGGATTTGGTTGTGCAGAGGCCATCGTGCGGTTCCTCAACCTGAACGCGGGGGAGGAGGGTACGGAGAGGAGCGACTGGCAGGGCGTGTGGAAGATACTCCTCTACGACGACTACTGCCACGACATACTCGCGCCTCTTCTCAAAGTGGGCGACCTGCGCAAGCAAGGCATCACCCTCCACCTGTACGGGCGGCTATCTCCTCTTGCAGCGAAGCTGACATCTGCTGAAGCAATTGGGCTCACCAATATGTGGCTCGCACAGGCCACTGCACGCAGAGAGACAAGGCATACCGGACGTGCCGGCCATCTACTTTGTGACTCCCACGCGAGAGAATGTGCAGCGGATAGCGCGGGACTGTGTTGCAAAGTTGTATGACTCGTTCCATCTGAACTTCTCCTCAGCCGTCCCCCGCCCTCTTCTCGAGGAACTTGCCGAGGCCACTCTAGAAGCTGATGCCTCTTCTCGTATAGCCAAGGTAATTGATTTGATCGATGACGTACCTGGTGGAGAGGTATCCTCGATGAGACTCTAATCTATTTGGGGGCGCACATAGGTTTACGACCAATACGTTCATTTCGTTGCACTTGAAGATAAGCTTTTCACGCTCGCAATGGATCGATCGTACCTCGCGTTCAACAGTCCCACCATTACGGATGCACAGGCTGAAGCAAATGTTGAAGCTCTAGCCCTTTCGCTTTATTCCGTTATTGTTACTCTCGTATGTTTAGCTTCCTCAGCCTTGTGGTCATATTACCTGATGAGCCATCTGTTTAGGGTCAAGTTCCAATCATCCGTGCGCCTCGTAATTCTGCTGCGTCGATGGTGGCCAAACGAGTATGCGATAAGTTGCGAGATCATCTCCTCAAGTCTTCTTCTCTCTACGACTCACTCTCCTCCTCCTTCCAGCGCCCCTGTACGCTTACCCCTCCCTTTTCCCGCTCTTCAAATCATCTTATCTCTACTATTTATGTCCACCTGATACAACTTCCACAGTGCTAGTCCTGGTGGATCGAAATGTAGACCTTTCGGTTATGTTACATCATACATGGACCTATCAGGCTCTCGTACACGATCTTCTTGATATGAAATTGAACAAAGTGCGCCTACAGCAGGAAGTGGAAGGCCATCCCGCAGGAAAAGTGGAAACTAAAACGCATGACCTCGATTCCGCTTCCGACTTCTTCTGGCAATCCAATGCCGGCAACCCCTGGCCTCGCGTTGTTGGTACATACATCCTTCACCTAGATACTTCTCTGTTGCTCTGAGTTAACATATGTTCTTGACATACCAGACGATATTCAGGCACAGGCGAAGGAATGCGAAGCTATAAACGAAGAAGTGAAGAAACTGCAAGTGACTGAACACGACGATCCCACGTACGCTTTTTTGTTTACCGCTGCGATCAGATCATTACTTACATTTGCGATAGGGCAAGTTTGGATCGTACAAAAAAGTTAGGATCTTTCGTGGGATCCATATTCGAGGCCATGGAAAAGAAGCGGCTGGTGGACCTGCACTTTAATATCGCGACTGCGCTTTTCGAACGCATTAAACAGCGCAATCTTGACGTCTACCTCAAGCTCGAGGAGGCGATAGCTACCCACGCTGCTGTATGCGCCTAACCCATTGATTGCTGGTATCCAGTGGCTGATCGAATTTAACTTAACCAATGGCTCCCTTGGTAGGACAAGAAAGAGATAATGTCATTGCTCTCAACCAAGGGCGACACACCCGAAGACAAACTACGACTATTTCTCATCTTTTTCCTTTCTGCTGCTCTTCCTGATGAAGAACTAAATGTACACCCTTTTCCTTTCTGCTCGAGCTTCCTCACTTACACTGGTAATGATCAACCGCGCAGAAATACGAGACCGCCATGGCAGAAGCTGGAATAGATACAAGACCTCTTCAGTACCTCAAAAAGTACCAGCACCGCGAAAACACCGCCCACTAAGCTTGAATCAGAGTCTAAGTATGCTCAACAGGGTGAAGGCCTTCAACAATAGCTTGCTGACTGGCGTGCAGCGCGGAGGAGCAGGACGCTCAGCATCAAGTCTGATGCGAGGATCGGTAACTACGAGCTTGGCGTCATTGGTGCAGCAGGGCGTGAATCACATTAAGATGTGGATACCATCATCGCGTCACCTTTACCTCACCCGCATTGTAGATGCCCTCATGGAGCAACGAGTGGGAAGCTCGCTTGGAGTTGAGGAACAGTACGAGTACTACGACCCTAAAATCACGAATCCGCACTTGCAGGGCTCGATGCCCCGCAAGAATACACCCTACTCTCATGCCATAGTATTTGTCATTGGTGGTGGTAACTACGTCGAGTTTCAAAACCTGCAGGATTATGCCAAGGTACTAGCGTGGTGACCAATGTTAATGTTCGTGGCTAACGTGTGTTGTCATTCTAGGAGCAGCCCAAGGGGACAGCCGAAGCTGCCAAACAGATCATCTACGGCTCCACAGAGATCCTCAACGCGCGGCAATTCCTCGAACAGCTTTCCGAACTTGCTTAGGCGAGTGCTTTGGAGCATCTTTAGAAGGCTTGTTGAAAAAAAAAAAAGGCTTTTAGTTCGTAGCGGGTTAGTCCGATTGTTCCTCCTCTATCTCCTCCTCGTCGTCGTCGTCCTCCCCATCATCCTGGTTGCCAATCTCTTCGCTCGTGCCTAGAGAACTGGAGTTCTCATCAGAGAGCATCTCGAATGTGCCTTTGCCTGTGGTTACATCGCCCGTCCTTTGCCACACACAAACTAACTGCATCGAGAATTGCGACATCTTGATCTCCAGAAGTTTCTGCGTTAACAGACGAGGTGCACTCAGTGCACACACCCCATGCTAGCGGGAAACGGCTTACGTACGAGAATCTTGGCCTGCTCAGGCGTGAGCGTTGCACCCTCGCGGCATACCGTGTAGTTGCGGTCCAGCTCAATGACTCCCTTGTTAAGGCGAGTCGGCATGCCTAACTTCCGCAAGTGGGGCTCCATAGAGTGCGCAAAGTTTGGTAGCGGGCCCAATGGCAGCTCCACCGTCTCCGTCGCCACGAAACCGGCTCGCGCGTAGTCTTGTTCGCCAAACTCGTTGAAGAACCTGCACACCGCGGAGAGAAGTTTGGCGTTAGTTTGAGTCATGTTCTTGGCCGGCAATGGCTGCGGTCACTATTGACGCACTTGAGCACTTCATCTCGCGGGCTGTTGGTGAAGAAAAGGCCTGCATTCCCTACCAATCGCTGTGATGGAAAGGTGAGAGTCAGGGCATCATAACAACAACTCCTGGTCCGACAAAAAGGACGCGGCCGTACGCGGCTAAGGAGGTGAAGGTCGTGGGCGACCTCATCTTGGGCGGAACGACCGAGAGCAATCTGCATAACCTTGTTCTTCCCGAGGAAGAAACGAGAGCCTCCCCAACGGGCGCGCACTTGCTTGAACTGGGTGGTGCGCAGGTTCTCGAAGGAGAACACGTACACCGAGGCATACTCCGCTACGCTCGCTCGTAGCCGATCCACCAATTCACCCTTCCGTCGGCCTACCTTCTTCTCCGTCTTGGTCAAGGCCACTGCACGTTTACGCACAAAGTGGCCTGCCGTGAGCCATTTCTTCTACACTTTTGCAATATGTTGTATTATTGCAAATTGCGATGAAATGGAAAATCAAAAATCTATCCGGGGCCGAGTTGATCGAACCTAGTTTGTTCCTTCGCGACTTGGGCATGGTGGATGATGTGTGCACGAGTTGGAGAAGAAGCCGGAAAGGGGAAGGACCGGAGAGAAATGAAACAGAGAGAATCTCGGAGATGAGATGAACTCAGGAATAAAACACCAAATACTTAAAATTCCAAATTCGAAATTTAAGCGGAGGAATGCAGAAGCAGCCGGCTCCATGGACACACACGCCGGCATCCGCCGAAAACCTGCGGAGGTCGGATGTGACCCTTCAGGCAAGTGCAGCCTCGACTTCCCACACCATTCCCGACCAGCCCCATCGCACCAGGGGGCGGCCATCTGGTACCGCCTTTATCATTACAGACAATGAGCATCCGCTACAGCACAATGACTTGCCTCGGCTCTCTATGCGTGCTACTCCTACTCCATTTCGTCGTACTTTCGGAAGGTTCGAATATCCCGGAGCAATCGTCACTTCAATACGGGACAGTCGGAAAGGAAGGCACTCATGGTGGCGATGTCTGGACTGGAAGCCGACGAACGGACACCACCGTGGTCGTCGTACAAAGGCACAAGAAAAAGGGAGGCGGTAACGGAGCAGAGGTGGCAATCGGCCTTGGGGTGGGGCTGGGTGTTGGTACCCTGCGCTTTCTGATCCCCTACTTTGAGCCTTTATTGACATCAGAACAGGCGTGCCTGTGGTGGTTCTTTTAGCTCTCCTCCCCTGCGTACTGGCCCTATGGCTGCTTCGTCGCCGCCGCAGGTAGCTACCTGACGCAAATCCTGATGAATAACCTCTCTTTGATGTTAACCTTGTTTTGTCTTCTCCCACGAGCACAAACATCCGGGTGTCCGATGTGCCTACCACGGCAGCGTTTGCAACAGGCCAACCAACAGGGCCTTATGAAAACCCGGTCTATGGAGATGAGGAGCGCTCCTTGGTACTCACCATTCATTCCTCCATGGTTGTTCTGGGCTCATTCGGCAGCAACAGGCTTCGAGAGGAGGGAACTGGTCACCCTAGGGGACACCCGGAGTGTGGTAGTTAGTGCACGTTCCCCTTCAAGAGGAGTAATAAACGGTTGTGGCATACACGGTCCGCCTGCAGCACGGAGACGTGCAGGCAAAGAGGAGAAAAAGGGAATGATCCCCGAGGTGGCCATTAGAGTGCCCCAAGCAGGTGGACGATTAGTCGGCGAACCACAAGCAATTGTGCACTCTGCAAACAGCTCCATCAACCTCTTCGCCTGCAGTTCCCCCGCTTGCTGACCATGCTTCTCCAGCAGGCGCTCGGCCACGATGACTGGATGAGAATAAGTATAAATGGGGTACTGAACCGGGATAGATTAATCTTCAGCAGGAAACTACCACCACCCCAACCCGATGCTGGCGAAACTAGCGTGCTCGATTGCGCTTGCAGTTGCCCTTATCCTTCTTGCGGACACAGCCCGCGGTGAGGTAAGACGAACGTTCAACACTCTAACTTCGTGGTGTGATCTGGTGCACTTACGCGTCGCACGGCGCAGGGTTTCGTGGCGGTCGCTGTGTCGCCGACGCCCAAGAACGCCACCATCGCCAAGACCGTTATCGCTCTCACGCATCACAGAGGGGGCGGAGGTAGCGGAACCGCAGTTGCTCTTGGAGTAGCTCTCGGTGTGGGCATCGGCGTGCCAGGCGGTATCTACGCGGCCTTCTTGCTCTTCGTGCTCCCGCTCCTTCTCCTCTGGTATTTCGCGTACGTCTGGCCTGCACTCTCACAGATGTACTTCAATCCACCCTGCGCGTGTGGACTCATCGCTCGTGCCGCCATCAGACGCAGGAGACGGCGTGAGAGGCGACCAACCGTAGTTACGACAACCGCGGCGCCGGCAATGGGTGCCGCTGCGATGGGAGCAGGTCCGGCAATGTACGCTCCCGCAGTGAGTAATCCCATGTACGCCGAGCCCTGGCGCACAGCTGCCTTCCCGCAAGCGATGGCGGCCACGGCTAGTCCCGCCTTGGGCACCGAGATACCAATCCGCCCTTGAGTCGGACGCGCTTGAGAAGCCTTAGTCGGCTGATTCCCACAATAAAGCAAGGCAGACAGCGTTGTGGTTCTGAAACAGTTGAGCGTGGCAAGTGTTTGGTCGAACGCTGGAGCTCTTTTTCCTCCTTCGGGTGTAACACTGCATGGATCAATTGTCTAGTGGGTCGTGGGTATGCCCACGTGATACTCTGCAATGCAAGCGTGGCTAATGTTTGGTCGAACGCTGGAGCTCTTTTTCCACCTCGGCAGCAAAGTCGGTGACAGGCTTCTCAAGACCATCGCCCACTTTCCAGCGGACGAAGTGCGTGAGAGCGATCTGTCCACCAATCACTCCACTTTCTCGCTCAAGCAGATCCCGCACTCGTTCGGTTGCCTCCCCAAACGTTACCTCTTGTTCTAGCAGCACAGCGCCCTGTCTATCGATGTCCTTTGCCTGAGATGAGACGTTCCCACAGCAGCACGATTGTAAGCATCTATCCCCCACCGGAAACTTTCAACGCGTTGTACCTCCGATGGGGGCACATCTTGGAGAGATAAGTACTTCGGATTGGCACCTGCACCAAAAAATGAGCTTGCCGACGTGTGAAGTTTTACCGTAATGCGTACCTGCAATGTGCCTAGCGAGCAAGTTGGCCAACGGTGCTAGTTTCTCATCCACGATCTTGCTCCCCTAACCAACCGCACTCAGTGCGTTAAGAGTTGGTCGCATCGATTCATAGAATGGATACGCAGTCGTACAGGCGCGACACGAGCGTGAAGAGCAACAAGGGCCGCAAGGGTACCCGTGTTAGGTAGGCCAGTGCCCTGGATGAAGGTGCCAATAGCGCTATGGGGCCCAACAGCGCGCATGAGGATGCCGCGCCTCACTCTCATATTCTCTCCGACCTGCATGAACAGCGCAATGACTGCTTCGTCCACTGTGCGCGCGCCCTCAGCATCATCCTGCAGGAGAAGATATGGCGAGTGAATGAACAACGCGATTCGAGGGGGCCACACTTGACGGAAAGAGACGAGGTACGCACGAGGGGAAGCGATGCGAGCCATTCCTGTGGCAGAACGTGCGGCCCTTCCGTAGGTCCGCACACGTCGGGACTGCGCGCGAGGGCAGCCGTGGCGGCCGTGTGCGCGAGCTTCTGGAAACCTTCGAGCCGCCCCACAAAGTCGGTCTCGCTGTTGAGCTGCACGTGGCAGACCGGAGGGACCAGAGGCGTCCCCACCCGTGGGTGAGTGACGCCCGCACGGCCGGCACAACCACCAAGACACAGCTCTTGGCGGGAGAGCAGAGACAGAGAGACGCACCTCGAGCAGGAGCGCGGCCCCAGAGGGGCGGTCTCGGGGCGAGGTGGCCAGGGCAAGAGTGCCTTCAGTGGTGGGGCGGTCGGCCTTCTTGAGGAAACGGGAACGGGCCTTGTTGAGGAGCCAGCGCTCCGCCTGAGGCAGGTTGCCCTCACACGCGCCCAGAGCTTCCTTGCAATCCATCACCCCGGCCCCCGTACGCGCACGCAGCTCCTTGATCTGCCCCATGAGTCCCCCACCACCGGTGGTGGAGCCCTCCCCGGAGGACGTGGCCAGCCTGGCAGCTCGGAGGAGCGCAGGAGCCCCGCGGCACAGGAGGGGATCGGGTCGGTGGAGAACAAGGGTCAACGACCCGCCACGACTAGGAAGGTGCCTGGCGGCCAACGGAAGAGGAGCGAAGCCGCGGCGGAGCACCTTGGCCGGACGCGCAGCAGCAGCAGTGTTCATGGCGGGGTGGTGGACAAGACAACAAGCGGGCTTCTTGGGGTCGGAGAGCGACGAAAATGTGGGGGGGCAGGCCATGACATGCTGCATTCTTCATTCTTGTGTTGCGGCAGCGTCTGCCCTCAGGCGGAGGATGATGTCTGGGGCGTGTCACTCACGGTGCTGGAAGAGGGGGGAGGGAGTGGGGCCACGGAGGACGGAGGTTGCAACGAGCTGCTCGGTGAGTCGACGTCCATCATACTGCCGGCTGCACCAGGCATAGAAGTAGCCGTGGACACCGGGGAGGGAGATGAAGCTGCCGCCTCGCGCTGTTGGATGGCACGCAGATACTCTTGGTATTGTAGACAAAGCCGCTGGCACGCTCGGTTTTGTGCCACCAGCGGCAGCAGCTCCCGCAGCAATTCTCTCTTGTTGAAGCCCTGCACTCCCTATCATCAGTGCGCGTACCGTGGAGGTAGAGATAGGGGTAACGCACGAGTACGACGGGCTGCCAGACAGGCTCTCCAGTGGGACTGCCGGAAGCTGTCTCCGTCGAGGACCTACCCGAGGCCACGAGGAACGTTAGGCCAAGTGGGAAGAAGTCCTGAAGGCGACTTACCGAGAGGGAGGGCCAAGGAGAGAGGCGCAAACTTCCTCGAGTCGCGCGAGAAGAGCCTCGGTCGAGAGGTATCGCACATAGGTGTGCAACCAGTATCGATACTGTGTTGTGTTGCGTGGTCGTCAAGTTGCAGTTGGCAAGTTAGGCAATTCTTAAGAGGTACCTCGTGGCGGGATTGAAGCAAAAGGCAAGCAGCCAGCTGGTGTTCTAGATGAGCAACGGTTTCGGCCTTCTGTTGGGCAAGACTTGCTTCAAGAAGTCCGCTGAGACCAGCTTTTTCAGCTTCTGATGCGGTAGCTTGCAGCTGCGCGAGACTCTCACCTTCGGCGTTATCCTGAGAGACGCTATGAGTGACAAACGCACACATGGATCCTGCGCTAGTACCGTGGTAGTGTGAGTGCGAAAGTGAGAATGGAAGGCAGACCGAGAGAAGGAACTATCTGTCACGCGCATCCAGGTTCGCATGGCGTAGTGATACACGTAGGAATGTCCGTTGCTCATCATCGCCAGGCATGCGCTACCCTCTAATAAGACGCGTATTCGCTCTATATACAGGGTTGCCCACCAGAGACAACATTCACCAAAATGAGCGGCAAATACCAGCAGGTATTCATTCGGAAGGAAGAATACCAAGAGTAGAGCCGCCGCCAAGGATCGGGCTGGCGTTGCCTGTAGCAGTTAATTTCTGACTAGGCACATCCCTGGCAAGAATTAACGTGATCAAAACGAAGAGTACTGGCGCCGTCGGTAAGGTAAGGGAGCAGTACCAAACGCGGATTTTGGCATCGGAAGTTACTACAAGGAGGTGTCGAGAGAGATTACTGTCCATATGAGTGACAGCCGAACCCAGTACGATTGCCGGGAAGGACTGGAATACAAGCCTTTCATTAACATCGAGACGAACCGTAGAAGAAAGATAGCGCAGGGTAGTACACGCCGGCCAGCAGGAGAGTAGACATAAAGGGCTCCATCTTCGCAACCTACCGCAGAAAAAGTCGAATTGCCTGCGATTGCGGTTGCTCGTCCAGAAAGATAATCCTCCCACAGAGTACGCCCATTTTCCTTGAGAGTGACGACAGATGTGTGTGCTGCATTCGCCCACGCAAGAGAAAGTCTGGGTAAGCAGCGCAGGAATCGACATGTAGTGAATGTACCGTTCTCCTGAGACGTGGTTACTGTGACCTCAAGGAAAGCCGATGACGTTGACTCATAAATGGGCGGATGAAGATGCCGCGATATCTTAGGTACTGAAATGGGTACTGGTATGAGAGACCCTCCTGGTGCGCGGCATCTGATGTAAGCCGGCACAATTCGGGGCAGTGACAAGGAAAGGAGTGCCTGAAGTTGGGTGAACGAGAGAATTGCCTGACAGAGACTTGGTCCGCGGGAAACGATCAACGGACAAGCGCCCACTTTCGGATAGGGATGGCCGCCCCTGCTATTGTCAAGGTTAATCGCCTCATGGAAGAGGCAGGGTGCAATAGGGAAGTGAGGAGAACCGGCGTGCTGGGAGTTCGAGGCTTAGGTTGAGCAGATGACGCCCGAGCTTTCTCTTTGGCTTTGGCTGACTTGGTGGTGTCCTTCGTCTTTTCCTTTTTAGTGATCGTAGGGGATTTATCGCTAGCACCTTTGCTGGTGGCCAGGTCACTAAGTTCCAACCGAGGCTTCTTGACCGGCGGTTCACCAGTGCGCCGCGAACTATGAACACATCTAAGCTTCGTCTTGCCAACTTCAGTTAGGACGCTACCGTACCTTGTTGACGTAAGTGAGGAAGAAACGCGGTCTGGCGTGGAAGCGGGAGCAGGAGTAGGGGTTGCAAGAGACGTCGAAACAGCAGCCGGCTGGCTAGCTGCCGAATTGCTGTTCTCTGTAAATGGCGTTATCGGCCGTGGAGATGCATAGGTCGCTCTGCGGGTTAAAATCAGGGAACATCGCAGACTAGAGTGATATAGGACAGGAAAGGACAACAAACCCTAGAAACTGTGGGGTGATTCGACGCTTACCGGTAGGTAAGCGCGTCTCCGTTTGGGAGCTTGGAGTGGCGGGAGCTGGCGCAACAACGATGGTGGCAGGAATGCTTGGTCTGGGCGTAGTTGGCGGGGGCGGTTGCGGGGAGGTTACTTTAGAGGTGGTGGATTGCTGCTTAAGTGAAGCTTCCTTCTCAAGCTCAAGTTGCATCGGATGTTCTGCCAGGGCAGAGAAGACATTAATTGAGGGAGCACCGAGTTTCTTCAACATTTCGGTCTTCTCTTCCGTTGAGATAGGAGCACCAAGCTTAAGTTGGCAAAAGTGAGATCTGATTAGTCAACCACCGGACTCCTCTTGACCAGCGAGTATTACCTCTTTGGGATCAAAGTGAAGGAAAACGGCAGTGCCGTCGGTTGAGCAGCAGAGCAAAGTGTAGCCGTTAGGCGCCCAAGCGATATCAAGCACGCTCTGGGTAAACAAGTTTTTGGTCACCAACTTGGGCCGTGTTGTTTCTGTACTCCACACGGACAGGCCGCAGTCCTGGCTCCCTGGCAATTATTATTCTTAGCACTCATAGACAAACAAAAACGTTTTGAGCAAAAGCGAGAGGACGATACCCACTGCACAGTATGACAGCGTAGTGCGCTTGTTTTTCTTTGAGTCAGGATCCACGAAGAGCACAGGATTGAATTTCTGTGGATGACACACCGTGCTAAGATCAGAACGTATCACAAAAGCGTAATCAAACTGCAACTTACCGCACATACTACGGGCTTTTTGTGACCAACAAAGTCGCAGTAGTTGCTGCCCCAACTGCCTCGAAATAATATTGGAGCGACGTGGCTTGTTTTATTGAAGCCGTACACGGTCGCCAAGAATGATCCATCTGGTGACCACCTGAAAGGCTACTGTTAGATTGATGCATGGGCATCCAAGTGGCACGGAGAGAGAATGCATACCCTAGGCGGCGGAAAAAGCAGTTGGAAGAGGAGTT
This sequence comes from Acanthamoeba royreba, assembly GCA_000826365.1. NCBI lineage: Eukaryota > Discosea > Longamoebia > Acanthamoebidae > Acanthamoeba > Acanthamoeba royreba. Next base: position 9,996 of record CDEZ01022904.1, on the reverse strand, counting down.
ACGATAGGGTTTCGAGAACACTGCCTCCTTATCCCAGTCCGATACACGCCAGATCATCACCGTCTTATCATCAGCCTGCCCGGAATTTAAAGCGAAGCAAGTGATATGAGTAAGATAGGAGGTGTTCACCGATACGCCTATCGATGAGCGCGTACAAGTGCTTTGATATAAGGGAAGCGATAACTGTACCTCAGTGGCTATGAATCGATCAAGAGGATCCCACGCCACGCCTTTGACAAATCCTGTATGTCCTATCAGCTTCGCAACCAGGCCTCCACGACCTGCGTTGGCGAAGACATCCCAGATGAACACCTCACTGGAGAGGCTGCACGTTACTAGGCGTCTTCCATCAGGTGACCAACTGATGTCGTTCACCGCTGGTGGCCATAGCATGAGTGAACGTTCCCACCATGTCACCAGCTTTAAACAGAAGAGGAGGAGGGATTACGTGTGGTGTGGCCAGAGAGAGTGATAGACCGACTCCAATTCTCAACGTTAGTCTCCTCGGCGCCGAATACCGGGGCAGCCGGGGCAGAGCGTAGTTCCCATAGGAGCACCATATGATCATCAGAGGCCGTGGCCAGGAAACGACCGTCGGGGGAGAACCTGACGCAGTTGACCGGCCCGCCATGCCCTTCCATTGCCGCGAGCAGCTTAACTGCCCCATCTGTCCCGTCGCGGATCACCAGGTCGAAGTTCCATACTTTGACTTTGTGGTCTGCGTCCGCACACTGTCATTAGAGCCAAGTCTGGTCTGTGTGCACGCAGAGAGCCATGCACGCAGCAGCAGAGAGCGCGTACCCCCTCCTCCCGTGGCGAAGCGCTTTCCATCGGGATGAACGTCGATCGAGTAAATGGGAAATCCTGACCACCCTCCCCTTAGCCAAGCTGCGGCAGAGAGGGGGGCTAAAAGGCAAGACGTCGTACCATTGTGGGACACCCACTGCAGACGACCGAAGATCATGTCGGCCCAATTGTTGTTGGCACAATCAATGGTTCTCTGTTTTCTTCCTTCAAAAAAGAGAGAAATACAAAAGAGGGTCCTCAACCGATACAAAAATCATAAAAATAAAAATCAAACCAAAGAGGATTTTGGCGGGAAAAGAAGAACCCCGTGGTATTTGTGAAACGCCAGCCCAAACTTTCTTTTTTTCGAAATCGTTCTTTTTCTAATTACCACCCTCATTCGGGGCAAGAAGACACCAAAGAATAACACCAAACATGCTGCGGCCAGGAGCTGCTGCGGGGACTCCTGCAGGAGCCGCTGCTACGCATGGCGGGCCCAGTGCGGCCCCGAAGAGGAAGCGCAAGGGCGCCACCGCAGAGGGCCGTCTCGTCGAATGCATGGAATGGATCAGTAAACCTCTCTACTACTCCCTGTGGACGCTCTGCCACTACGCAGGCTACACGATTGGCCTTGGCTGCACGTCTTCTCTGGCCCGCGGGCCGGCGGATTGCTGACTGGCGGCTCTCACAGACCCGCACCTTCAGACGCCCGAGACCAGCGTGCTGTGGGTGGGACTCGTGGTGACGTCCGTTGCTTCGGTCGCCTGCTATTACCTCGCCTCCACTGCTGACCCTGGCTACCTCCCCGCAAACCCGTGCCCTCCCATGGCGGTGCGCTCCCCCAATACCGTCCAGTCTCCCTGAGACAATGCATTCTCCGGGTCTCACTTGCGCCAATCCCGGCGTGGTGGCATACGACAACACGCAGGCTGACACCATTGCTGCGATGCCCAAGCTGTACTGCGCATCGTGTCACGTACGTCCATCATTGGACACCTCTCTCCTACTGCTGCTGACCCGGCGGTGGTGTAGATATACCCACGACCACTCCGTTCGAAGCATTGCAGCACTTGCAACCGCTGCGTAGGTATGTAGCGTCTTATTATCATTACCATTATCATTACATTATCATTATCATTATTACGATACGACGATCCTGGCTTAAACGCGCCTCTTACAGAGCGGTTCGATCATCATTGTCCAATGATTGCCAATTGCGTGGGGAAGGCAAATGCTCCATACTTTTTCGGCTTTCTGTGGCTGCAGATGCTGAACCTTTTATTCGCGCTCGGTTTCGTTCTAGCAGGTACGTTACACTTGTGTTTTCTGGTCCCAAATCGCTAACACCGCCCATCTGGCGGAAGCAGATCTGCGCACGCAGCCCTACCCCCCTTGGCAGCATCCAATCGCCTTTGGTATTCCTCGCCATTACGTTGTTTGTGCGTTTGCATTCGTCCTCTTCAACTTGTACGCATATCTTCCTCCCTTTCTGCCCTCAAAGGTCCTGGAAAGACTTGCCTACTCACTTCACCTTGTCTTGGCCTTCAGCTTTTGTCTGGCTTGCGGCTTCGTCATCTTGGTGACCTATTTAATGCTCAGCAATCTCACGACGAATGAACGGATCAACCACGCCCGATATGCCTACTTCCAAAAGTACGTGTTTGCCCCTCCAGGCGCGGATTGCTTGTCTAACTCACCAAGGTTCTTTTCGACAGCGGAAAGAGTTTATTTGACAAGGGGGCATGGCACAACGCCAAGATATACTTTAACCTTGTCCAAGAGGACACGGACCCACTTTCTCTAAGCAACAGTCTTTTCACTTGTCCCTAGGTGGAGGTGCCAGTTGATCCCTGGTCGATTACGTGAGAATAAAGCTGTCCGGCGTCCTGTGCCTCGCGCAGCACACTGTCTACTTCACTGGCAGGCACATCTATGAGCTCCAGCTGACCCATTGCGGTGCGTATACGCGCCGCTATGTCCTCTGTAAGTAATGTATTTAGCTGGCCGGCATTCATTGTGACACGCCATTGAAAAAGGGGCTTCCGCACCGATGGCAAGGCCGGGCAAGTGGTCCTGAAGGCGGCACACGAAGTCACCGTGAGTGCGATTATGTCGATAAGCTGGCTGCTTATCCGGAAGGCAAAGGTAGGCCTCAAGTTTTGTTTCCTCGTAGTCCCACAGAAAGGAAGTGTGTTGCAACCATCTGCAGGCATAGCCATTGTGTTGTGCATCGTTAGTCGTGGCAAGTTTAGCAAGCCGTACGTATGGCTGTGTACCGGGACGCTGACATGCGCTGTGCATTACCTCCGCACTTGCGCACACCTACCACGTAGTCATTATCCCTTAGTCCAAACCCGCCATCACTACCATCACCCACAAGCATCGCAGCACGACTACTTGTAGTAGTAGTAGTGTGGCCCGTATGTTCCTGCTGCGGCGAGAACGCACGCGCGTATAATCCTGCCATCCACCGCATCACCTCGCGCGGGTACACCCCCACCTTCACCCGGTCAGCAACTTTCTTGAAGCGATATATATCGCTGCGTACGTTGTCCGGACGGAGGAAGTCAGAGGTGGAGATAAAGGTGGAAAACAGGGTGGAGGAGTCTATGTACACCGTGCCACCTCCAGAAAACCGCCTGCGTCGCAGCGTCAATGCACCTTCATCAGCTCTGCCCGAGAGCAACCATGCACCACCACGGCCTACCTTATGACTGGCACGCCAGCAGCAGCCACCCTAGCTACGTGCACATCACGTGCCACCTGCCCGGACATCCCCACTACCACTAGGTTTCTCTGGCCAGTTAGTTAAGCAGCACTGGTTGGAGCACGTTCAATGGCTACGGTAGTGGTGGTTGCCACTTTCCGCCCGAGCGTACCGGCAGGCGGGGCCGAGTGGTGCAACAACAGGAAGGAGGACTGTGGGCGCCGCTTGAAAAGAGCTTCCTCCACGTGCAACTGGTGGAGGATAGACGAGCCGGGAGGAAGACGCACAACCCCCACCGTTCCCCTTGCCTTGCTCGCTTGCTGCATGCGATTCGGTACGTTCCGGCACTCGGCAGTGGCGCGTTGGCTGTTTGAGGGCGTGCGTGTGATTTTCGTCCCGATAGAGCGCAACAACCCTTCCCGCTACTTGTGCTAATTCCTCCCTTCCCTTCACAAAATAATAAAAGCGAACAATCTCAACAACAAAAATGGTATGGTTGAAGGGAGAAGGGCGCCTGGGGCGCTCCACCATGATACATATTGCTTTGTCGAGATCAAAGAAGAAAGTTACCAAAGGAATAAGGAACGAGTGTTTTTCAAAGCACGCGATGTCCAAGATCAGCCGGAGGATGATGAGGCCGCGAGTAGGATGAAGCAGAAGCCTGATGACCGAGGGATGAAGAAGAGTAAGCGGAAGGGTATAGCCCTGCCCCAATTGTCCGTTGGCCAGGGGATACGCTTGAGGGTGAGATGGAGATAGGAGAAGGGAATGAAGAAGAGAGTTTGCTAGCTGCGAGGGAAAGGGAGGAGGAAGCAGAGGGCTGCAGAGGCGCAAATGCAGGTCGACCTGGCCCAGTTTGGGAGGGTAGCGTAGAAGAGAGGGCGCCTGCAAGAGGGCTCCCAATGCCCAGGAGAGATGCAGGTATTGCCCCAGCTAACGCTGCCGACAAAGGTGCCGGCATCTGCAGTGGACCTCCGGCTACCGCCGCGGGGGTAAGAGACACTTGAACAGCCTGGCTGACGAAGCTCCGCAGATACTCCAGTTGCTCTTTCACCAGCCTGTTCTCTGTAGTCAACAACTCTACTTTGGCCCTGTACACAGACGTAGTATTGTATGAACGATCACACATGTGAGATAAGCAAGAACGAAGCCCAAACAGCCTATGTAGCGCTGTGCGTACCCATAAGAGGCGTTCTGGGCGGCGAGGGCGCTGCACCGCTTCTCGAGATCTTGGATGTACTGTTTCTGTCGTTTGCGGAATTGTTGCGCTGCCTGTCGGTTCTTGACCAGCCTGCCCAGCGTAAGTGGGTTGAGTTTTGAAAGAATTAGCTGGTGTCCACACCAGTAAGGCCGGTACACGGGCTGATGCCACGATACCTCATCTGTCGTTTGGTATCCTTGCTTACTCCGGCGTCATTGACTTCAGTCTCGAAGCCATCGCCGTAATCATCATCGAAGACCTCATTGGAGTCCTCGCGAGCCGTCGATGATGTAGTGTTCTTCTCCGAAGTTTTCTTCTTCTTGGTGCGGACAGGTTTGGGAGCATCCTCAATGCCGGCGAGATAGGCCTGTGTTGGCATCACCATGGATGATGAGGCAGCCTGTGCGTTTTGTTGCCCAGCTGCGGCAAACGCGTCCCCTGCGCTCCTTTTCTTGATCGAAATTGTGTCTCCCACCTCCGTTGGCATGACCCCGAGCGGCGATAGTTGTTGTGGTTTGCTATCCGTCCCTGCATCCAAACAATCAGGGATATTTTAAATGAGAATACTTCCTCTCTCTCTCTCGGCACTCTTCCTCCTCAACCTCTTGCCCTCACCGCCTTATCTCCATTACTTTTCCATTCCATGAGATGTGTGAGTCTCTCAATGGTGTTGGATCCAAACGAGAACTCTGAAGCAGGGACTTGGGAGGGGGGGATAATGTGGGAGGGAACGAGGAGGAAGGGCCAAACCGCGGGGCGGGGCGGGCTCGGCGAGGGAGGGCGCTTGGGCGTGCATCCAAGTCTGGTGGGGGTGGTGGTGCGCGTGGTGGTGTGCGAGGTGCAAGTGCGGCGCGTCCGCAGCTGAACCCAGCATGCCGCCTCCTCCTCCACCACCTGCACCGCCAAGACCCCGAGGCTGCATGTCGCGGCCGCTCCCGTTGGCCTGGAGGAGGGAAGGCAGGTCGAGATGGGAGGAAGAGTCGTCAAAGGGCATGGAGAGCATGTTAAAAGAACCCCCTCCGTCGTCCGAGTACGAGACGGACGACCCGCTGATGGGTAGGTGGGGGTTCACACTGGGGTGCGGAGGCGACGGGCCGCGGGAGAGTCCACCCCCGACATTGGTCGGTGGCGCCCCGTGGCGCGGAGGGGGCCCGTGCTGGGTGCCCCCCTGGGGGTGATGGAGGAGTTGTTGCTGGGAGGCCTGCTGGTAGTGCTGCTGCTGCTGCTCGTGCTGGTGGTGGGGCAGCAGCTGCGACGGTTGGTGGGCGTTGCCGTGGTGGAGGGGCTGCTGGAGCGGAGGCGGGTGGGTCGCCATGCTTGAGAGCCCGGATATTCTGTTCTCTCTCACGAGTGCTCGACCTTGTTGGTTGGTTAATTGTTCTCCTCTCTCTCTCTCTCTCTCACACACACACAACGGTTGTTGTTGTTGTTGTTGTTGTTCGTACGTGGTGGTGGTGGGGGGGGATGACGAAAGCGTGCGCACGTGAAGCCTACGACTACGTAGCGAGCGGTGTACCCCCGCCCCCCTTGACGTAATTCCCACGTAAACCTCTCGGCACCCGGATATATCCTGGCAGGATACGCCCGCAAAGAAATGCAGGAAAATCAGCGAGGAAAACAGCCCTGTTGCAGCTGTGTGTGGTGTGTGGATTGGAAGAGGATGCGGCGAGCGGGCACCACGAGGGCCATCGTGCCAGCACGGGTCATGTTCCTTCTCCCGCACCCCACAAATTTGGCGAGGGCGCTGACCACGCACACGAGCATCCCTTCACCACCATCGCCACCAATAATGGAGGGAGGGAACCAGGGCTATCCGCCACGCCACTCCGTGGGGGCGGTGCAGGGAGAATGCCCCACCGGCTATGCGGGTCCGCTTGGGGGCACCGAAACACTGCCCTTCCGCGTACTCCGTACCAAGAGCGGCCAGCTGCCTGTGTACATCGACTATCGTAACGGGCGCACCAAGCAGGTCACCATTCTACGCAAGTTCTCCGGCAACAAGAAGGCACGTCCTTGTCCCAATGAAAAACGAACCACAAGAAGTGTGTGGCATCTAGTTTTAACAAACGACAAAAAAAAAACGAATGTACCATGCAGGAACTACGCGAGGAAGTTTGGCGAGTGCTGGGCGGCCGCAATAATCCGGGGTTGGAGATCAGAGAGCGCGCCGGGTCTCTCGAAATCAAGGGCGACTACACAGCCGAGCTCCGCATGTGGCTGAAGCGACTGGGCTTTTGACGCGCAACATAAAACGACAAGATTCAGAATAGTAACAATGAGAAAAAGTAAGCATTGAGCTGCCGGGCAATCGGGGATCACTCACGTCAGCAGGATCGCGGGATGGTCGGATCACTGGTTGCCTCCTCCTGTTGTCGGGGCCACAGCAACTTGTACCACACCGGGGGAGCGGCATTCGGTGGTGAACGGTCTGTCTCAAAGTCGCCGTGGAGCTGGGCCAGCAGACCGGCAGCCTGCAGGCGCGCAAGTAGCACGGCTGCCGCCTCGCGAGTGGTTACCTCCACTAACTCCCCAGCCTGAGATGTATGACCACATCGTCGGTGTCAGGAGCAGCGCTCCAAGAGGACAAGATTCAGAGTTGTGGGCTGCGTACAGTAACTCGCTGGCGCAGGGCCTCATACGAAAGCCACGGGCACAGGGCTACCAGACGACCTTCGAGTGCCACCATGAGTATTGGGCCTGAGTTGGCCGCCCGTTCGAGCTGTACCATGCCCACAAGTCTGGCATTAGTAGATTCACCGTCTGTTCTCCGCCCCACAAATACGAATCCGCAAGCAGACGTCAGCAAGGTTCCTTCATGCTGCATGCCCAATAACGATGAAGAACAGCAGTACCCGGCGCGGTTGCTACGCGTAGCGATCGTTGTGCGGTGGAACGCTGTGAAGCAGAAATGCGGTCTGAGAGGTCATCGAGATCTACATTGACGCTGAGCTCTCGGGCGATCCCCTGAATACACCCATGGCTGCTTCGGGCAGCTTTGCTTGGTCGAGCATCAGCCGTGCAGATCCTCGGCTCCGTCTGAAAAGCGTTAAGAGGAGTTCAATCAGCCCCAATTGTTCATCTTTCCTATCCACAACAGGTACCTGTTCTGCGCCTGGGGCTGCTGGATCATTAAAATGAGTTTCGCTGAGGGCGCAAGCCTTTTGTCCTCCTCCTCCTCCTCCTCCTCCTTCTTCTTCTTCTTCTTGTGCGTTTAGAGAATCCTCATCAGGTTCCTCCAATTGAGAAACCTTACGCTTGAATCCAAGAACAGGGGTGGCAGGGGTAGGCAGAGAGGCGGTTGGTGCCTGACCCATTGCGGCAATGAAGGAAGTGTACGGACTGTTTGGTACTGCGGCCTCGGGACTGCTCGTGGAGACTGAGATGTTGAGGGAGGGAGATGACGAGGATCCCGATGCACTCGCCCATGTAGCCGGTGTCCTCTTGTGGAAGATGTCGTCGAGCCTGGTGTCTGTTCGTTGTTGCCGCTGCTGCTGATGCTGTTGCTCTCCATATGATTGAGCTGCCCCACCGCCAACATAGACTTGCGTGCCCCAAGGCTCTTCGCCGTTCTCCGCTTCAGTGTTCTCACTGAAACACCACATTTAGGCCCTCAGGTATCATATAGGCCATCATATAGGCTAAAAGAAGCGATTAAGCATACCCCCGCTGCGTACTGTCGGTCTGGGATCCTGACACCTCGATGGCCTCGTCATTCATTTCGGCGCCGGAATCACCACTACCAATAAACGAGCCTATCGGTAATGGAGCGTCGTATTCGCCATGCCGAGGAACGAATCGGGTAAGTGACATTTGTGTGCTTGAATGAGTACTGGGATTGATGACTGTAATCTTGGCCGAAGAGGACACATAAGCCGTGAAGGCATCTGAGGCAGCGAAGTTGGTGGTTTCCGAAGCAGGATAAAGCCGAAGTAGGAGTTGATGCAACTGCTCAAGTATAAGATCCATTGTGTGCAACAGGATTTGCCGTTTATCGGGCGATACGTTTACGTCGTAACTGCCGTAAGGCAATGAGTGAGATGTGCGCTGCCCCGGGGCGCCAAATCAACGCATTACCTTGACGGGCGCAAGGTAAAGTTGAGCACCATAAATGCAAACCGGCGCTGAGATCTGGCGTCGCCATCATTATTATCCCCAAAAAGATGTTGACGGATCCTCCTGTGGCACATGCAAGCCAAAAACATTAATAATCACCATCTCTTGCGAAGGGGGAATGGAATGATCGATATGTAGACGTACTTATTGACAACTCGGCTAATCTGAGGCAAGTCCACTGGCCGCTGGTTGACATAACTTGGCGGCGAATAACACGTGATCAACACATGCCAAATAGAAAGGGCGTTTTAGATGGCAGAAGAAGAGTACATGAAACAACGATCATTCGTTGGACGAGTAGAAAGGTCGATTTGAGAATTCGCACGAGGAAGGAAACCGTGATACTTGCCGACCCCTTCCACTTCTCCTTGTACCTAAAGATCCTCCATCTGAGATTGCAAGATTGTAATCAAGGTTGTATCTTATACCTCATTTAGTTGCGCAAAGACTTTTTCCGTAAAAATTGCCCTGATGGCTTCCTGCGCATAGACCAAAGGATAAATAACCAAAAAAGAAAGAAAGAAAGAAAGAAAGGGAGCGTACAGCCATGGACGTTACAGAGGGTTTGGCGAAATCTAGCTGGGGAAGTGAGCGCAAGGTGAAGTGTACTGTCGGATGTGCTAAGGCATAAGCCCATATCATGTGGGTGATCCTATAATGGGAGGCAATTTAGAGAGGGGACTGGGAGGTTTCGCACAAGTCTGCAGATTTACCTTTTCAATTCGTCCTTGAGTTTGCTTTTGGCGACTTGAAGGCGCACAGGAACTTCCTTGAACAGCTGTATATGAGTAGAGCAACACAACAAGTAACCGATGAGACACGAGCATAGGTGACAGTTGTGAAATCAAAGCACCTCTTTGACAGTGACAGTTGTTCCAATCTCACGAGGTGGTACAGTTTGGGCACTGATTTGAATAGTGAACAATTGATCAGGACTCGTAACATAGCTGCCAACAAGAGGGCCATGTGCCTTAGTGCCAGCCCCTTGTTATTGAACACGGTCAGTACGCCCGATTCGTCGTCGCGTGTACGTGTGAGAATGCTTAACTCTCCTGCATGGCTGCAAAGAGAGTGCAGCGCCTCGCCCCTGAAAACAACCGATAGACATGAACACACAACATGCAACCAACAACAACAACAACAACAACAACAACAACAACAACCACCACCACCACCACCACCACCACCA